>RXPK01001735.1:0-107085 GCA_004143645.1 Protaetia brevitarsis | reverse complement strand
TGGTAATAATACTCTAAAGTAGATGATCCTGTTTATTATATTTGTAGGTTTATTGTTCTTTTAGGCGCTTTGGTTTTCTTTGATGAAACAATAAATTGGAATTGCAAAAGCACAGAACTAGACTTGTTTTATTTTGACTGTCTAACTACTTATTCCATTCTATTGTACACTTAATGAATATTTAACCTATTTGTATAAGACGTATCCTTGTAAAAATAATTTTTACTTCTTGAAACATATCCTGTTCGTTCCAAGTCCAACGATTAGCTTATAGAACGGAATGCTACGAGGGTTAAATACAATTAGTCGACACAAAACAGTATACAATAGAGCCATTAACCAATTGAAATAGTAAAATATCATCCGTAAAGACGCGGACACTCCAATATAAACAACCGTAACAATATTTATTAATATAGTCGATGATAAGTGTATACGAATTGCAGTCGCCCCAAATAAAAAGGCATCCGTCAACATCGGACCCATTAGGAATCCTTCTCAACGCTAGGCAGGACCGTGCAAGAGAAAGGAAGACGATCCTCCTAATGCGGTTCAATGTTTTTGTGCGATAATTCAAGCGAGTGCCTCGTTTGGTGACGGTACAAAGTGACGGTAATGCCATTGTGGGAGACGAACAGGATGCGCGAATGGCAATGTGAAGTCAACAGTGCAATTGTGAGACAATTAGGCGGTCACTTGCGACACCAAGCACGTTTTACTAGATGATTGCCTCCAATTGACACTTGCGGACTGTTTCTCTGCACGTATTTATGTTGTATACACGTATTTACGTGTATGATAGTTTATATGACTTCCATATGCTATACGTTATGATCTTATTAGTAAGTCACTTTCTGCAACACGGTGCAATGAATCTACATTCTTGGTTGGCCGTAGTAGAAGTTGAAGAGGAAACAGAACAGGTCTATTTATTTATCTGTTTTATGTATTACATTCCCTAATAACGAAAACGGCGTAGAAAATGTCAAGTAACAAAATAAATTATATAAGTAAGGGTACAAATTTTACATTGAAAAAAAAAAAAATGACTGTATAATAATAATATTTTTGCATAAATTAAAAAAAAACGATATGTTGTAATGCTAGAAATTACAGTTATTTTATATGAAATTGTTTTTGTTTATGTAATATGTATATTTTGGTCAAGTTTGAGTTTATGTACGTTAAAAATATTGTATTTTGATGTTTACTAAAATTTTAAAATATTGAATAGTATACATTTGACAAACCTTCAATTTATTGGCGGTTATTTTATTTCTGAAGTTATATATTTTTTTAATTTGAATTAACTCTTAAATACATCCAGGAGAGGGTGAGGCAAGATGGGGCCACGAGGCATGATGGGGTCATCTTCTTATCCACAAAAAGAAAGTAAGCATCTGTCGAATAATAGCAGTCCTAATATCGACAAGTGCTGTTTTATGTTTGTTGTAATGTAGAAACACTTACTAGTCGTAATTAAAAGTTATTGCTGTTTGTGGCGTGAACTTTGCAATTTCCGAATTTCGTTATTGTTTTGATGGTGAGTTCAACGGCCAGTATCGGAAGCATAAGTAAATTATTTACAACTACACTTTTTTGTGCTTATTAATTGACATGTATTGCATGTATTTTCTATAGAGCGTTATTTAAATATAGAATTAAATCGTTACATTGCTTGCAACAGGGTTGTCGTGGGTACAGAAGAGAAGAGAATGAGTATGAGTTACCACAAATAACTCTAGAAAGAAAAGCGGAAGAAGCGTGTCAGCTTGCTGGACCTCTCCAACCTAGAAAATCATTAGGCCAAAAACACTTTTTCCCCTAGAAGACGAGACACAACTAGTTACATATTTGAAAAAATGGAAATGGGTCTCTCAGGATTAACAATTCAAGATTGAGAAACCTTGCTTTCGATGTCTGAAATTGGGGAAAGTTCATTGGTGACAAATGCAAAAAATTGCAGGAGAAATTGTAATGATAGGAATTTGTGAGATGTGATCCGGACTTATCAATTAGAAAACCCGAAAGGATAGAGCTGGAAGAGCCATGGGCTTTAACAGAGTAGCGGCAAAACAAGTTTTTGATTTGCTTAGCAAAGCTTTGGATAAGCATAAATTTGAAGGAGACAAAATTTGGAATTATGTTGAGACCGGTGTATCAATTTCACCAAAAAACAAAGCGCTTTAACTACGGCAGAACGGGAAGCTACTGTTACAATTGAAGTATGTTTTAGTGCAGCAGAAGCTTATTTACCATCCAATGCGTGTATTTCCACGAGCTAGAATGAATCTATAGCTTATGAGTAATTGTTCTCCGAAAGCAGGAGCTGAAGTTCATTGAAGCGGTTGGATGCAAAGAAACATCTATTCCTGATTTGAGAAATTCGTAGATCTAGTAGGAGCCTCGAGAGAATCGCCGGTTTTACTGCTGCTGGACGGACATCATACGTATACTAAAAATATAAAACTATTCTATTATGCTTCATCGCTTCCAAGCTCTTAATGATAGCTTCATGAACTCTAGTTATGGTTCCTGAAAGTTCAGTTATTGATGCTCTCTCGAAGACATAATGCCTATTTCTCATGTTAGGAATAAAGTACAGGTTCAATCAAAGCGTAACAAGGGAAAGACAACAATCCTTACAAGCACTACATATAAAAAATCTGCTATAAGAAACTAGAAGTGCTGAGGGAGAGTTAAAGGGGAAAAAATATGACAAAGAAGAAAACAGAAGAGACCAAGAGTCGAATTTTGTAAGGAAAGCAAAGAGATAGATTTTTAGAAAACGTCAAGGAAATAATCAAGTTCTTCTGTTGAGGAAGATGACGCTCTATGTTTGTATTGCCTCAGAAAGTACGGTGAAGATATCAAAGAGGCAGTATGGATACAATGCCATGAATGGCGAGGTTGGGTACATGGAGGGTGTGCGAATATTGTGGATGAGTTCGTCTTATATTGTTTCAAGTTGAAGCTCAAGCTTAATATTCTTATCGTTATTGTATTTTTTTTATTTCAAGTAGTTCCGCTTTAAAGAGTTTTAGCTTTGTTCCTGCATTTTTTAAGAATAAAATTTATATTTTTACATATTACCCAGATTTATGTTACAACCCATTCTTAACTCACCTGAAACCCCATCTTGCCTCCATGGTGGGGCAAGATGGTGTATTTACACATTTCTTTTCAAAATTTTCTCACAACATCAAGAGAACCCATCGAAAAATTGTAAATACATCTATCAGCAGGTACAAATTTAAAATTAACAACAAGCGTACTTAGAACCTTGCATATCAATTTGCAATCTTGATGCAGTGTTCCAAAGCTTAGTGTTCTCATCTTGCCCCACCTTCCCCTACTTGGATAATTTTTCTTTTATTAAAATTTAGTTTCATCAAAATTGAATGTATGTTTGTTTTCAATTGCATGTTTTTTTCAGAGACGTAATATTGTTGGAATATTTGTGACCCTTTAGTCCTTTTGATAAATGGTGTAGAGTTCACCCAATATGTACACCATTACAATTTTTACAAGGAATTTTATATACAATATGTGTTTGTTTTTCTAACGGAGTGATATCTTTTAATTTTGAATAAGGGAATTTCAAGTTATTATAATTTTGATGTGCTACTTTAAATTAAACATATGGTCAAGAAACATGTTTAATATCTTATTTTTTTTGTTGTATTAATTAGTGTTATTATAGTATTTAAGTATACCTATAATTTATTTTTAAAAATTCTGTTAATTAAATTTTCTAGGTAGTTATTGATCATTAAAATTTATTTCATTTGTTTTATTATTATTGGTCTGTAGTCTGGATGTTAGTTGAATACTTATATCTGCTAATTATATTATTAATTTTTTTTTAATAGAACTTAAAATTCCTTTATTAAAAATTAAGAGATATCACTTCTTTAGAAGAACAAACACATATTGTATATGAAATTCCTTGTAAAAATTGTAATGGTGTATACATTGGACAAACTACAACATTTATCAGAAGAACTAAAAAGTTACAAATATTCTAGTAACATTATATCTCAGAAAAATCATGCAATAAAAACATTAAAATCATACATTAAATTTTGATGAAACTAAAATTTTAATAAAAGGAAAAAATATAAAGGTAGATGTATTTTAGAGTTAATTCAAATTAAAAAAGATAATAATTTAGTGAATAACCGGCAAGAAATTCAAAATTTGTCAAATTTATACTATTCAATACTTTAAATTTTACATAAACATCCAATTACAATATTTTTAATATACACAAAAACAAACTTGGCCAAAATATACTTATTACATAAACAAAAATTTAATTTTTTTAAATATATACAAAAATTTTCTATTTATAATTATTATATTAAGAAAATTTATATTAAGGTAATTCTATTTTCATTATACACTATAATTCGAAGTAATTTTTTTTTTTCAGGAGGAAATCCATTACGGACGATGTGTGGGACCCCAGTATAGTTAGTACAAATACTGTATACCCACTACCTGCATCTGCAGCCATTAAACACACCCAGTACCGTCGCGCAACATATCATCAGGTGTGTCCGGTGTGAGCTACCTTCATGTTCCAATTGAATTCTCATTTGCCTCGTTCTCTCTTCCAGTTCTTTGTCCTTCATGATAGCAGAGATCATGGATTGAAGATCTCGGGTGTAGGCATGGTAAGCTGACATCGCCGCCGCCGGCCCACCGTTGATTTTATGATGTTGAGAGCGTAACTGAAGCTACTCATTTTCTTAATTAGTTGTTGGATCTGAGATTTCCAGTTTAAACGACTATCCACCAACAACTCCAGAGAGCCAACCTCCTCCTCCGATGTTAATATTTGATTTTGGTACGATAAGTTGAATGTATCCGTTCCTCTATTTGTAAACAGTATGGTTTTTGCTTTATCAATATTTTATTCTAGGTTGTTCTGTGAAAACCAGGCGTCCATCTTGTCTAGTACGTGTGTGGCATCTTCGGCGAGAGACCCGCCCCTTGAGGATCTGATAAGTAGGGATGTGTCGTCGGCGAAAAGGGCTATTTTATTTTGGTGTATTTCAGGTAAGTCATTTGCATAAATTAGCAATAGAATTGGTCCTAGTATTGACCCTTGGCGTGTACCCTTAGACGTAGTAACCCACGATGAGGATATCGCCATTCCTTTTTCTTTTACTACAGTACATTGCTGTCGGCTTCCTAAATATGATTTTATGAGTGCTTCTGTTCTTCCTCGAAAATCCATTCTTTCCATTTTTTTGTAAGAGCGTGCTGTGGTCTGCCCTGTCGAAGGTCTTTGATAGGTCGACAAATATACCAGGCATTTCCTCTTCTTCATTCATACCCTCATGTCTGCTAATATCTGGTATATAGTAGTGGTAGTGGATTTATTTTTTCGTAAGCGCTTTGTCTGTTATTTAGCAGCTTTTTCTTATCGAGGAAGCTAACTATACGTGTCTGGATAATCTTTTCGAATATTTTCGAAATATTAGATAATAAAGCTATTATCATATCATAATATATTCTGTAGTTTGAGAGATTTCCAGGGTCAATCTTTTTGAATAATGGTTTTATTATTGTTGTTTCTAGCTCTTCTGGAAAAGTAGCTATTTCCAACATTGCGTTTACGAGATGTAGTAGTGGATCAATTACGGAGTGCGCTGTTCTTTTCAGGAAACCAATGGTGGGATTATCATCATATCCAACAGGATGTGGTCATTTTCAGAGACATCGTAGCATCATAAACTTCTCGCCAGCTTGCTGGAGTAGAAATCATGTCAGTGAGCTATGTGTTTAAGGATTATTCTACTTTTTTTCATGGGCTTCTGCACATATATTTATGAAAAAATTGTTTATATAATCTGCCTACATTTGAAATCTTGCGTAAATTATATTCTTCACGCGTCGGTTCTAAGTCTGTATTGCATTGTTGGCCATAGAGTATCACTTTGCAAGTTTCAAAAATCAAATTTCTTCTAGAAGTTCGAAATATACTAATGAGCCAGTTTAGTGGGACCCTATATATGTAATCTAAAAGAAAGTTATTTTTCTTAGATACAATGCTTCAAGTATTAACTAAATGAAGAAAACAAGCTACATACCTGAACAATTAACATAATTATGGCTTCTGCAATACATAATACGTGTATACATACTTGCCTTAACAACCCGGGTATATTGCGTACCGCTTGATCAATTTACATCGACTGATTTGTTCCACGTCGCGTCGGCCAGTTGCGTACAAATAATTGACCCGGACGTCGTCCCACGGAGATCGCCGCTGATCCCGCACAGGTCCCCAGTCAGTTCGGAACGGAGACGAGACGAAAAGACGGCAAACTAACGCGGGAGAACGCAAGTGTCGGCGTTATTAAATTGAGATGATAAAAAAACAGGTCACTCTGTGTATAAATATTGACCTCTGACTCAAAACATTCCCATATACAACGGCCCGTCTCTCCTACCTACGCTCATTTAAGCTATCCACGCACTAAATGCACTTAATTTCTCTGATGGTGTGTTGTTCTCAATTGCCTCCGGCTTGTTTACTCTTATTGTTAAGGTTTTATTAGTGAAACGTATTAAAGGAATAAGGCTGCCGAGCGTGGGCAAAGCTTTATAACAAACACGTGAACGGGAGCACATACGGATCAACACAGATGCGCTCTTTATACGTATGTTAGACATCGTAGGAATTTAAACCAGCAACGTTTATTACATCTATGTGCTTTAATACGAGTATGTGAGCAGAGAAGCTTCGGTAAGTTCGGCAGAAGTAGAAAAATATACAAAAACAGCATATGGTCATATAATCAAGTGTAGTGCTCTCACCTTATAAAACACAGATGGTATTAAAGATGCTGCTATTAAAGAAGGGCAATTAGGTAACTTACTTATCACTTGTGAATAGGCTCGAAGATAGTCGACAAATTCGTCGGATTTGTAGAACAAAGCATTCATTTTTATTTATATTAGGCATTTCCAAATATACCTACATAAGAAAAAGAATTTTCATTTATTGCGTATTATTCTCAAGTACATAAGTATCAAGTTATCTAGACCTTCCCTTCCTTGCTGTTAATGATATACAAAGTTTGAAAGGATCTGAAAGTGTTTGTTTGGAAATAAATATAGATACATAGTTTATTTCAACAACATTACAAAGAAAACATGTTAGAAACAAAAAAAATAAATGTAGATTGAGGGGTATCTCATAAAGAAAAGGATTTTGAAAATAAGAAATGAAACTTAGGAAAATATATTAAAAGATCGAAGTAGCTGACCAAAAATCATTCAATTTATAGCAATTTATAGTTAAAAGAAATTCTTTTACTTCTGTCTTAAACAAGGTTAAATTGTTAATATTTTTTTTATATGTGGAGGTAGATTATTGAACAGTTTGCAACCAACGTACTTTAAATTATGTTGAAATTAGCTGAGTGATGCTTTGGTGGAAGACGGTAATTCTCTTGTCGGGTTTAGTACCCGTGCATTACATTATTTTTATCCAAATACAAAGCAAAGACATTAATAGAGACCGGATTATATGCAAAGAAAAACTGGAATATATGCGCATATATATGCATCGATTTTTGAGAAAATATGCATAAATCTGGGGCATATATGCAAAAAATTGCGACAATATGCAAATTTTTTACATAAAATAAATAAGAGCAGAAATTTAAACATTAAGTTTATTGTACAAAATTTTTTCACAACATATTTCTAAAACAATTTATAATTAAATGTTTTACAAAATTGTATAAAAGAAAATTTTGTCTTCTATCAGAATACATATGTTTCGAAATAGAAAAGCTTCTTTCACACACCACAAGATGTAATTGGTGGCATTTTTTAACTTTGCAATACATTCTAAACTAAAATTAAAGTCGAAGTCGTTTACTGTTTCACCTTCCAAAATTTTCTTAACTTTCTTCAATTTCAAATACCCCGCATTTTTATTTATCACTTTTTTAAATTTATTAACCTTCTTACATAGCATATCAAATTCGTTTAGTATTTCGACTGATTCCGAGAGCGACATCCCTTGCGTTTCTAGTTTACGAATGGAACTTGAAACAAAGCTATAATTTGATTTAATATACAAAAGGTTTTGTAGCAATTCTGTTGATGTTACTATCTTTTTATAGTTTTCTAGAGCAATGCAGTCAGCAGTGATTTCAAGAATTACATTTTTTATTCCTTCAAAATTATCGGCGAAGAAAATTGCAGGCTCTAACCATGTACCCCATCTCGTACTAATCGGTTCAGGAGGCAACTTAACACCGGGAAGTCACTTCTAATGAAATTGGATCCGTAAAGGTGCTTTAAAAATATTTCTTTGACATTGCTAATTAAATCATTAATCAAAGGGAATTGATTCCTAATGCCTTCGGCTACACGATTGAACCCATGAGCTAAACAAGTGGTATGAATAATGTTACTATAATTTTTTTTTAAATTTTGCGCGACTTTTATCATGTATGGTGCAGCGTCGGACAACATTAGTAAAATTTTTTCACAAAGTATACTTCCAAGTAAAAAGAAATTTGATAAACCTTGAACGAATTGGGCAATTGTCACATTATTTGTTTTTTGAAGTTCTTTACAATAAATTAAATATGATTTACCTACAATACCTTCATGAAGAATTCCTATTAACAAATGAACAATACAACAGCCACACTTATCCATACTTTCATCTACCATGATATAAATAAAATTATTCCCTATCAATTGTTGAATTTCTGCTATTGTTTGCTGGTAACAAGATGTCACATAATTTTTTCGTAAGGTACTTTCGTCAGGTATATTATGTTTGCAATATTTTTGCAGAAATGATTTCAAATTAATATGGTTTAATCTTGCTAATGGTATGTTAGACGAAATTAATGCGTTACACAGATCCGTATTATATTCTTTTTGTTCTGAGTTTCGTGAAGTTGATGCTACACATTGACGTATAGATTGCTGCACACATGCAGATCGCTTTAGTTTTTCACATTTTCCAATATGTGATGGAGTTTTAGCGTGTTGATCAATCAGGTATTTTCTTTCAGAAGACACCTACAATAACAATTGTCATTTTATATCAAAAGTTAAAGAATTTAAAAACAATTGTAAAGCTTTTAGTAAAATTAAACTTACCAGTTTACTGCAGGTTCGACAAAATATTTTGTCGCCATTCTTTACCAGTTCAGAATATGGCTTAATCCATAAAGAAATTTTATTCGCTATGCTCATTGTATGTACGCACAGTATTTAAAAACGTAAGACAATTACATGCTGTTTCGCTCAAAGATATTCAATGAATGAATAGTGTATTTGGGAATTAATAATACTAAAACATATTTACCACATCCCTTCTGCTAGGCGAAATTAAACACGTGCAGTTCTTTAAAAAAAGTATTAGAGAAACCAATGTAGAAGATTTTTCGTTCTGAGAATTGTCGGTTGTCGATCTACATTAGGAATTACTAGGAATTTTTACTAATAGAAAGAATAAGAAAATCTTAAATATGCAATATATGCAACTTTTGTAAAAATATGCATAGAAATGCCTAAATATGCAATATATGCAATCACTAATTAGCGCTAATTAACTTCAATTAGTGTAATACGTCTACATATAGACTATAATTAAAGATATGCAAAAAATAAAATATATGCACTTTGCATATAATCCGGTCTCTAGACATTAATTTATGTAAGTATCATAAGTTAATATTTGATACTGTTTAAGTAAAACTCTACAAGATTGTCTGTGAGGTACATTCCATATCAGTCTTAAAGCTCTTTTTTATAATAATATTGGACAACGGTGAACGATAAATACCTTTAAAAATATAACGGTTATTGTCATTAAGTTCCACTGCGCAGCACTCAAAACACTTTTCAACACTTAGGTCATTTATGTCTTTTTTCACTTTTGTTTCAAACTATTTTTTTGCATAGATTGCTCCATGCTTGTGAATTACTCTACACATACCAGCGACCAATTTGTACCCACTAATACATATGGTAGCTAACCGGGACTCATTTTGCCATTGTGTTCCGTAAAAATGATTACATCTACATTATACTGATGGAGAAAAACTTCCAACAATGGTACCTAGTTATGTAAACATCTTACATTTTGATGCTGTAGATGGCCGTCAACTAATTAAGTTGCGTGGTTATTTTTTTTATATTTTATATTCATTGTATATTCTTGTTTTGTTTTTTATGTGTTGCAATGCTCCACTTTTGTCGAATACCGTCAAAAGTGATTTATTGACAATTGAACTACCTTTTCGTAATAATTACTTTTTAATTTTCAACGACATTGTATGTTTGTCTATATCATCACATCTATAAAAACAACTTCCTTTTGCGTGCACTGGTGACAAGATAGGAGTACTTTGCCTCTAAGAAAATACAGGCAAACATAAGAAGAACCCGAGGACGTAATGAGGATGTGAAAAATGTAATGACGACGTTGATGATAATAATAATGGAGACTTTCGTATTAATCTATTATAATTGCGCGGCACGTTTAACTTACTTATGTACGACGTACGTACATAGAGCTTAAACCTTTTTTCTTTTTGGCTCTGTTGATGGCGATGAGTTCACGGTTAACTCGTACGCTGCACTGTACATCTTGGATTTTCGCTTCCACTTCTAATTAATCTTAATTCATTTGATAATGCTTGGAAAATTGTGTGTAAGATCGTGGCCTTATAGAAATTTTTCATTGACAGCAATTATAACACAATCAAATTACATATAATCGTGATGCCGTGGCATAGGGTACAGAACATGTTATGGAACAACCTAATCTGTACAAGACAATTCATAGCCAGGGAAATGAGGAAGTAGACACTCTGATATATATGTATGGAGGGTGATATTAGATTAGATTGTTTCAATATTTTCTATGCTATAGCCCACGCATCACTGCGACCTAAGAGATCTATTGTGTCCACTATTTTTGCTGATTTACAACTGGTCTTTCAATCCTATTCCGTTTAGAAAGTACAGGCTAGAGAGAGACTTCAGGTTAGGCAAGTCTCCCTCAATCTAAATCCAGTTCTGAATTTAAGTACACTAAATTGATATTTCATCCTTTGTGGCAATTTAAATTTAAGAAATCATTCAAAAAAATTAATTTAAATCTATTTTTTCTAACAGTAATAGTTTGAAGAACGCTTTAAACGTTAAGGTGGGTGGCCCTTTAAGTCCAAAACAAAAGTCAGATATCTATAAAATAAATTGTAGCAACTGCAATGGTTGCTATACAGAACTAACCCAAAGAAAATTAAAGACGAGAACTAAGGTACACAGAACGCATATAAAGAATAAAGAGATATACAGGGTATCCCACCGAACTGGGACTTATTCCAAATGGAACATGGTATTTTTTATGACAGCATTGAATGCAGCGTAAGCTACATCGATTGACATTAGGGTTTGGTATACCTATTTTTGATAGTTTTTGAGATATTAGCATTTATTGCCTAAAATATGACTAATTTCCAAGTTTCGAGTAAATAAAATATTTCTTTCCTAAAAGCACTCTGTATATTATTTTTTAGAGTGATGCGTTATCTTTTTTTGTATTGTTTTGGTTTTCATACCCGAGATATTTATCATTGGAAATTTTCCAATTATTAGCAAATTTTATGTAATTGTAATTATAAAATATTAATAAGCCATAATTATTATGCAACAGCAAATTACATCTTAATATTTTTGCTTGCGTATTAAATACATCGAAAATAAGTCAAATTAAAAAAAAAACTGAGAAACTATTATTCTGAAAGAACATTTATATTGGACATTTCCGAAGACCTTTAATAGTTTGTTCCTGATTTATGTTATCTGTCTGTATCGCTTAATACCTAGTTTAATACAAAAAGTCAAGAGGCTGCATTGTTTTCGGAGACTCCATGTCAGACGGCTCCCCTACAAAGAAAATACCTAGTCTAGTAAGTGAACAATATTTGAAATATTATGGGTGTATTTAGGATATCTGCTTTAATTTCCTTTTGTATTTTGTTTTTTGAGGTTTTTATTCATTGCAAATAAGTGTAGGTATCTAATCATTGTTACATTCTTCATGAATGTAGAATAAGTCTAAAATGTTATTTGTATATGTAACTTTGAATGTTTTTCTTATTTCTTTCGATTTACAATATTTTACTTGTTAGAAGAAAATGTGTGAAGGAGTTGACAGCATTAGGACTTACTATAAAAGATATGACTTGTTAATACTGCATAGTGCGCAATTTGGTAAATTATCAACAATGGATATCACTTGTTTGTTAGCACATCTCATGGCCTACTAATATCTAATAATTAATGTACGTTCTCTGTGACTAAAAGACATTATTAGTAGGAAACTATTAGTAAGAAACTAGTGAACGTTAGATATCTGAAACATAAATATTTAGATAGGTTAGGCACATAATGTACAGAGTGTTTTGTAGGAAAAAACTCATTTTGTTTGGTTGAAACTTGGAATTTAGGCATATTTTAGCAATTTTTTGCAAGAAATGCTAATACTTCATAAATTATTAAGAATAGGTATACCAAACCCTATTATCAATCGATGTAGAATTTTGCGTTGCATTTAATGCTGTAGTAAAAAATACCATGTTCTATTTGAAAGAAAAAAGTTGTGTTAGCTTAAAGGTATCCACATGAAGATGTGTTTTCGAACACTCTGCATGATGTTTGGTCATTGTTGCTATAACACTTTCTACCTACGTCTTTGTACTTACATCGACATTAGTAGAACCACTAAATATCTGATACCCCATCAGTTATTTAATTTCACTTGAAATAGTGCAAACGTCAAAAAATCAACAAAATTGCAAATATCTCAAAAACGGTTGAGTTCAGGGATAGGGAACCCTCATGTAAACTAATTGCAAATGACTCGATACATTCATTGTATCGATAAAAATTGTACCATCTCATTTAAAATAAGAAAGTTTATATCAACACCCTGTATGCCGAAAGTGCTATAAAGTTGAAAATATTTTCCTTAAATAGACCACAGTGGGCATGACTACACTGCAAGTTTCAAAATCAAATTCCTGCTAGAAATTCAAACAAATCTAATGACTCAGTTCGGTGGGACACCTGCATAAATCGGCGTTAGCCAACCACTTTGTCATGACAGGACATAAAATTGACACTAATAATATAACTTTATTAAAGGAATGAACTAATATAAATATGTGGAAGGCTATTTTTATGGAAAAGTTTGCACAAAATTTACTAGATACGGACTTATCTCCTTTACAAAATATTTTACTTGTTACCATACAAACCTTCGAGTAAGTATGCATATGTATTTTACTTATACTAGTACTTTTTAATTTGTTTTTACGTTGTCCTCACTTTTTATATTGTACTTTCTAACATTAATATTATTAATATACCTATATATATGTCTACATTTAATACAGTCGCGAGCAAATGTTATAGGCACCTTTGATAAAACTAATGGGTTTCATGTTTGTTGCATTTTTTTTGTGACAGTTATTTCAACGTTTATATAATCATCTTTAAGGTTACAATGGTCTTTATAGATACCTTTTGCAAATGTATTATTATTTTTTATATATTTTCAAGTCTTCGAGATGTCACTTTCCCCCTCCCATCTAAAAAGTATTATAGCTGTACTAAAAATACTCTAATATGCAACAAATTAATAAGATCCCTTAAAATACTACATATTTATAATGTATTACCTACAAGTTTTTATTTTCTCATTTCTTACTGTGATAGTCGCCCAAAATTTAGGGTGCCTATAACATTTGCTCGCGACTGTATAGTACCAAATGTACATCCACTTTCGTTCCGAAATAAATTATTTGTTAAAGCGTATTTCTGGAACCTATTCTATTTGCTGTTTATATACATTTCACTGAAATGGAATTAAGACCGGGTCAAAGAAGTGGAGATTCGGTCAATAGTTACCCATATATGCTGTAAAACATGAACCCAATGTGATGTTTAACTTTTATCGCTACAATAATTCTTGTTCTGTGAAAGGGCGCACAAATGCTGAAAATTTGTGGTAAATTAATTTTTCAAATTGCCAATTCCTTCTTCAGTAAATTTCTTACGTATCTATCAAGATTTAAATAGAATCTTGAAGTGACAAATCAGCTAATGTTTATGCAATCTTTGTACTACCACACGTTTCGATATAATTTCTTAAACTTATAGATTACTTAGATTGTATAAGTCGATTTATAATGCCAGTATATTTCTGTAGTATATTGGATATTTCGCCTTCAGATTAGCACTATGTAGGAATAGCGATTTGCTATAGGTATATTTCTTGCGAATTGCATCCGAAGAAAAGAGATAAATATCGTATAAATTTCTCACGAAGGATATCCAATACGTAAGTTACTGCGTTCGGCTTAATAAGATCACGAAAACAACAGCGAGAAATAGGTGATAAAACCTCGCGAAATGACGTCTTCATTATAGCGAATTTATTAAATAAAATTTGCATGGGCTGATAACGCCGCCTATGACGACTCCAATATACACAAGTGAAGATTGCTCTCAACAGTATATTAATATGTTAGAATGGGTACCGGGTTGATGCACGTGTTATATGCGTTCTATCACCACTGCTCGCTTGGTGCAGTAAAAGAGAATAGTTTCGGGATTGTAAATCTAAACATACATATGTTAATATTTTTTCCATTGTTCAATAAAGCTGATTTTTCAAATCAAAATACTAGATATACAGAAGAACCTGGTTATAAATTTTGTTAAGGATTATTTGTTTATTTTGTGTTATCTGCATTTACACTACCATTTATTTATGTTTGCATTTAATACTAAAAACTTTTGAGTTTTTTTTTCGCTTGCTATAAGCTACCAATTTTTTACGTAGTTACTTATTAAATATGAAAGCAACGCATGCATGAAAGTGCTATTATCCCCACTTTCCTATCTGCAGCCTGTGATATCTGAGCAGTTTAAGGCATTGCTTAGAGTTTCGACTGTTATGGATATCGTATAATGGAGCTAAATAGCCGAAATGCGGAAATAAATCCATTTCTTGTGGAGGGATAGTTCTATCGAGTGCGCTTGTTTTATAGCTAGGCTACAACTAACTTTAAAGCTTACGTTATTTATCAGTCGGATGACTCTTTTTTGTATTTTAAAAACCCTAGTTACTTAAGGTTACTAAATTTTGTAATAGATGCCGAATATGTAAAATATTTTTTTATTATCCACAGGTTTATATGTGATATATGATGGGATGACCTCTTTCTTCTCAAATATTTATTGCAATTTCTGAGCAGAATGGTCGAAGATATAGGTATTTATCAACATAGATATTATCAATACAGTTGTAGTATCTTAGTAGGCTCTTTTATATTAGCGAGAATATTATAAGAACTTATCAAGTCGTTAAAAGCTTTCAACTCATTAGACTGGCATAAGAAATTAATGTTGAAATCGCCACAGATTACTACATAACTATTTCGCTCAATATTTCTAGAAAACTACCGCTAGGACTTCTGCATATCGCTGGGGTTACGTGGGGTTTAAACGGCAGTGTTGTACGCGAGGGCGATATGGGCAGACGGGTGTAAAATTAAAGAAACAAAGAAATCAATCGGGGCGCAAAGACTGTTAACGGTCACGGCCGCGAACGCGTCTTCATCTATTTCGGCAGACGCGGCGTGCGTTATTTCGGGTATTTTACCAGTAGATTTACATTTGAGGAAATTCAAATTTCGTAGGGACGCGAATAAAAAGGGTTTGAGAGTTTGATTACGGTAACGGGAATTAGATTAGAACCGGGCGATATAGAAAGTCGAGTAGATGAACTCATCTCGCGGAATTAAATGTGATTTTAATTTAAACTTTATAATACAAACAAGTATAACTGCTAAAATGAATACCAGGCTAAATACCGGTAATTTGAGCCAAATATTTTTTGCTTGCTCAAGAGTAACAACAACAAGTTGCACTTTGATAGATAATGTATTCACAAACGTTCACTGTTCTACGATTGTACAGAATACTATTAATATGCACCTTTCGGATCATCTGGCGGAAGTTGTGCAGTACATAGCTCCAAGCACTGGCGTTCCTGGGAGTAAAACAAAATTGACCAGAAAAATAACAGTAAGGGCAATTAATGAGATCAAAGTCTTTCTCAAGAACGAATTTCAGCTGTCCTGTTCGACCAATGCGGATGAATTGTTTAATAATTTCCATCGTTCCTTTATGAAATTGTTCAATAACTGTTTCCCTAAAAAATCTATCTCAATTACGAAAGAAATTGAAAAAGATTACACTCTTGGTAATGATGATGAATCTGAGAAAAACATTAGATGCGTGGGCTACAGTCGCAAAAATTACACAAAGAAATGACCGCTACCAGATATACCGCTCCATTAAATCAGAATATATAAAAAAAACAACGGAGCTGAAACAAAAGTCTAATGCAGCTTACATAGAAAACTCTGACAACACAATTAAAGCGGCTTGGACGGTAATCAACAACGTAATAAATCCAACCCACGTAAGCATGACTTTGACTGATATAGATCGGTAATGTCTTTAAACAAGTATTTTGTGAGATTGTTTCAATGCACCGTCATCCGGAATATCTAGCGGTCCCTCATATGTAGATCTCTTACGTAATCGAAATCCAGATAACATCAAATCATTTTTCTTTACTCCAATAACATCAGAAGAGATACGAACGATAACAAAAAACAAAAAAATAGACCAGGGCTCACGTAGGTACAATCGGCAATGAGAGAGTGGATCAATTAGCGAAAGAGGCGGTGTCTAGGGGAGATAGCTAGATTATTAGATTTGGGCTAATTTCAGCTAGTGTAGTTAAAAAACTATTTAGGAATAAACTTGGTAATGATTGGCAGAGTAGGTGGGATAATACCTTAAATGGGAGGTGGACTAGGAAATTTATCGGTAGCGTTAGCCATTTTAGGGAAATGACGGTTAATTTATCGTATCAGGCGATAGCATTAATAATAGATCACGGTAATTTTAAATCATATATATGTAGAATTGGGAGGGGTTAATGATTTGCTTTGTGAAAGTGATGGGGTAGAAACAGCGGGGCATGTCTTATTTAAATGTCCTCTCACTGATGAGTGGCGGTCGGCTACGGAAGTTAGGGCATTAGCTAGGGGGTTAAATTGTCTGCGACGCTAAACAGATATTAGAGATAATGAGTCGGTTGGGGATGTTTTAGTAATATTGCTGAAGAACTAGATAGGTTACGGCATGATATTTAGATAGTTAGTAGGGTAGCACGTCTTTATTAATGAATATTTTATGCTCTTTAGTAGTGGGAATTAGTGTTAAACTACAAATATTAAAGTATAGATCTTTAATTTAATCACTCTTGGTGAGAATAATTAGTATTAAGTTATTGTTAAGTATTAGAATAGGTACTTTTAAAGCTTCATTTCTTGACCTTGTATATAATTTTTAATTTCTTATTCTCTTGGCTTTTAGGTCATAAATATTGAAAACATGTGTGAATACTACAACGTTTCGCTTTTATTTCAAAGCTTTTTCAAGTAAAAAAATTTTCATGTTTTCAATATTTATGACCTAAAAACCAAGAGAATAAGAAATTAAGAATAGGTACTGGTGTTGTTTTGTTTGTTTTTACGTCATTATTTCTTTCCTGTTTCAACTTTCAATGTGGAAAAAAGGGAGCAGCTACGCGAGGACGGCAAGGCTGTCAGAATTTAAGGAAACCCGGAGGTACCTTCTCAGCACTCAAAAGGATAATAATAATTTGCGGCTTTCAGTAATAAGGTCTGGGACTTCGACCCAAATCCTCCCACAGTAAGATTTTTGCCATGGTTTTCCCTTACTCCGTGGTCATTGATTTTATATAAGTATATTATATATAATCAATGTCCTTGGCGAATGCTGGGAGATAACGAAAGTCATTCCATGGGCGCATTTAATAATGGCTGACCGATTTACAGTAGACTCGCGATTATGTGAACTAATCACATTTCACACATTTCAGCATTTTCACAAAAAGTAGTATTCATATGATCGCGAGGCTGGTGTATTATATTTTTGTCATTAAGAATCATATGGAAATTATTTAGTTAGAGTAAAAATATTGAACATTTCAATTGTTATGGAATCAATGTAGTACTTAGAGTAGCAGCCTCGCGTAGTATCTTTTAGGTACAGCAGGGGGTTGGGATGATTTGTAATAATTTAGTTTTCATAAATAATGTGTATATTGTCACCACAATCAAGTAAGTGTTAAGTATCTTAACTTGTAAGGCTACGCATTCAAATTGAAGCTCTACAGATAAAGTTTTCAGTCCCTCATCTCCACTCTTCCAGGTGACGAAACTTTTCTGCTGAAATGCGTCACTAATTCATAATCAGCCAAATTAATCGATTCAATACTATTCACTGTAAACCAATGCTGCGTTATACACATGATGCCACATTTCCTCTCCCCGCAAAAATTTTCAATCCTCAGTTTTATTATTTAACTCTGTACATTTGAATGCAAATCACAAACTTTTGCTATAATCAGTATTTATGAGTAGATTGAATCAAAAAGAGATCACTAAAATATATACTTTGATTTGCAACGTTTCGGCGCTAAAAACTTTTCAAGCAGTTAACCAATTAAATGAAGTAAGTCAAACATTGAAAGCTAAAATTTGAAATTTAAAAACATATTTAATCTGGGAGAGCGTATACAAAATGATTATCATATTTGTACATTCTCCCAGATTAAACTTGTTCACAGATAAAATATCAATTAAAAAATGTAAAAATGAATTTTATATTTAATAATCAAATAATGCTTTTAAATTTCAAATCGTTTGTTTAAGACAAACGAAATTTTAATTTTAGGATATTCATTGCTAGATATGTTAATAGCTAATAAGGTGTAATTTAGTTTGTTTCCATTATTTCAATGATATCAATATTATTGTTTAGAAACTCATAAAGAAAGTTTATTGCGGTGTAAGTATAACTAGGGATTAATTATAGTCGACACTGTTTTTAAAAGATGTAGAAAGTGAATTTTATGGCTGCAATCTTGTATGAAATATTCGTTATACATTTCTTGAAGTAGAAAAGAAAATAGTAGAAATGGTATAATTGTATTTACTTAAGTTCATGCCTATTATATTTGTTAAACGCAGATCACAGATTTCATTATACAGGACAGGAAATATACGTATGCTGTGGACTGGCACCCCGGTTTTAGCAAATTCTGATGTTATTATGTTTTGAAATTTTTATCCGTTGAGCTAGCTAATTTAATTTGTTTTTTTATTTTATTTATTTTCATTTTGCATTTTCAAATTCAATCAGTACACCGCATATTTAATTGGCAATCCCAACGTGGGGCTCGTCGTTGTTATAATTGTAATCAGTAAAATTAGGATCCCGTATTTAGAATTTGTGAAAATTTCTCGTTGCATTGATAAAGCTAATTGTGTGTTAAAAAATTTTATATACATCGCTGCGAGAATGAAGATGGACAAGCCCACCAGGAAACAGGAAGTGGACGTTCCTGGACACCAGAGCTGGCGGAACCTAGGAATTCATGGCAGTAAGGAGTCGGATGTGGCAGGAACAAAGGGAAGGATGGAGGAAAAGAATGTTCAGAGAGATGGAGAAACGAAGTACTAACAATAAATTAGAATAGTATGAATCTATGTCATGTGCAAAATAATGATTAGAGATACAAGATAGGTGTATTGAGAAACTGATGGATGGTTGAGAAAAGATGATGTTAGAAAAAAAATGTATTCAGGCAGTGAGCGGGATAAATAAGGATAATTATATTTACGGTATTAGTAATAGGTCTGGGACTATGGTTTTCCCTTATCGTGGCATTGGATTTTATATAAGTATACAATATAATTAATTAGTCCTTGGCGAATGCTTGGAATAATGAAATCATTCCAGGGGGGGCGAATTTATAATAGCTGACCGATTACTGTAGAACTCCGATTATATGAACTAATCACATTTCACATATTTCAGCATTTTCACAAAAAGTAGTATTCATATGATCACGAGGCTAGTGTATTATATTTTTATTATTAGGAATTATATGGAAATTATTTAGTTAGAGTTAAAATATTGAACATTTCAATTGTTATGGAATCCATGTAGTACTTAGAATAGATAGCCTCACATAGTATCTTTTAGGTAGAGCAGGGGGCTGGAATGACTTGTAATAATTTAGTTTTCATAAATAAAGTGTATATTGTCACCACCACCAAGTAAGTGTTAAGTATCTTAACTTGTATGGGTACGCATTCAAATTGATGCTTTACAGATAAATGTTTTCAGTCCCTATTTTTCCAAAAATCACGTTTATATAAGATTTCCTAACATACATCTCCACTCTTCCAGGTGATGAAACTTTCCTGCTGAAATGCGACACTAAATCATAATCAGTCAAATTAATCAATTCAATACTATTCACTGTAAACCAATGCTCCGTTATACACAGGATGCCACATTTCTCCTCCCCCGCAAAAATTTTCAATTCCTCAGTTTTATTATTTAAACTCTGTACATTTGGATGCAATATCAGAAAGCTTTTGCTATAATCAGTATTTATGAGTAGATTGAATCAAAAAACAGATCACTAAAATATATACTTTGATTTGCAACGTTTCGGCGCTAAAAACTTTTCAAGCAGTTAAACAATTAAATGAAGTAAGTCAAACATTGAAAGCAAAAATTTGAAATTTAAAAACATATTTAATCTGGGAGAGCGTATACAAAATGATTATCATTTTATACATTCTCCCAGATTAAACTTGTTCACAGATAAAAATATATAAAAAGTAAAATATTTTATATTTAATAATCAAATCCCATGTTTCTAAATTTCAAATCGTTTGTTTAAACGACCAAAATTTTAATTTTAGGAAATTCATTATGTCTCAGGTATGTTAATAGCTAAGAAGGTGTAATTTAGTTTGTTTCAATTATTTCAATGATATCAATATTATTGTTTAGAAACTCATAAAGAAAGTTTATTGCGGTGTAAGTATAACTAGGGATTAATTATAGTCGACACTGTTTCTAAAAGACGTAGAAAGTGAATTTTATGGCTGCAATGCTTGTATAAATAGCGAGTATACCTTTTTTTGACTAGAAAAAAGTAAGTTTTCATGCCTATTTATATTTGTTAAACGGCAGAGAACAGATTCATATACAGAACGTAAATCAGTATTAGAAAAAATTCATTAATGTCTTGATTAAAGAACATTTTTAATGTTGATGTAGGGATGTTGATTATGTTGCCAGTCTGGAGGTATGGGACCATGTTCGAAAATATGATTTTTTTTGGAAGAGCCCATCAATTTCCTTTATTTGTACTAGTTTACTTTCAAATGATTTACAAGAAAGTTAAATGTCGAACGATGTAAACAATGCGTTCACTTGTTAATACGTAATAACACTCACGACTTGCTAATATCTAATTTATGCATACCAAACCTGGATCAATGGTTTGGTAGTGTGGGACTCCAGAAAACTGTATACCCACTGAAAACCCCATGCTCTCCCCGGGATGTAAGAGAACGCTGCTGGAACCGCTGATAAGCCTCTACAGCAGACAATGTTTGGCTGCCCATAATCCTTCTCAATCGTTCTAGCTCTCCAGTAGTCTGGCTTGTCTGATCATTTCTTCTATCTCCTTGGTGGCCATGATTTCAGTTTATGAATTTTTTGCTACCTCTCCACGGACGACAGCATACACGGAACTATGTTATCCGGGGTTAGCTCACCCAATTCCCGCACAGCCGCACTTCTCACATCTCCCCAACGCTGGCACACGAAAACTATCTGTTCGCCAGTGTCCACAAGCCGGCCGTACACGCACTCGTCCGCCTCGTCTTTACCAAAGCGCCTGGCATAGTGTCTGAAGCAACCATGGGCGGTGAGAACTTGTGACAGATAGTACCCAGCTTCCCGATGCTTGCACTGCACCCAAGATTCTGTATATTTTAACAGTCTCCTAGTCCAGGAGTCTTTCTCTCTGCAATTTTTCCACCGCTTTTGGCACCTCTCAAGCGTCAGTTCTCTGGCTTCTTTACTACTGAGTGGGCTTGCTCTCTCGTAAATCATGAGGTCAATCGATGTTACCCCAGAAACCACGTATAACGCCTCAGCCGACGGGGTCCTATCCCAGAAGCCACCCTAAGGAGAATATATGCTCTGTGTTCTTACCAACATGTCTACGTATTTCTGGAAGGTGAGAGCTTCCAACACAATAGGGGCCCCATACGCACGGCAAAGCAACTCTCTCTTGCTACTCCTCGGGCCTCCGATGTTTGGCAGAATCCTACCGATAAGTGCCAATCGGTTTTCCGCCTTTAATGTAGTTTCTCTCACATGGCGCCCAAAGTTTCCCCTCTCGTCAATAATAACTCCCAGGTACCTAACGCTCTTGCTGGGCGTTATAGTCACAGCCTCCAATGTGAAGATTATGTGGTCGCGTCGCCTGGGTCCCTTTACTATTACTGCCTCAATCTTTTCGGGCGCTAAGATCAACTTATTTTCCTTCATCCAGTTGTTGATCTCCTTCAGGCAGTCGTTGCAGTTTCTCTTAAAACCTCCTCTTCGCTTCCTCCCACGATCAGGACCAGGTCGTCGGCGAACGCGAAAGGAACGTCGAAGGAACTCCGTCATACAAGACGTTCCAGAGAGTTGGGCCCAAGATCGAATCTGCGGCACACCTACGCCATCTAATAATTATTGTCTACGTCTTTAAATGAATTTTACTAATAATGAGGAAACTAGTCACAATAAATACTTCAATTATTATTACAAATGAATACAAGAAGAGATGACGCATCATTTTGAAACATGTTTTCATATTTCTGCCGGTTTTATGAAATAAATATGACTATTTCAAAAAATATCGGAAATTGATATACTAAACCTTAATACTAATCGATGTGGAATCTTGCGCTGCATTCAATGTTGAACTGAAAAATACCACGTTTTATTTGAAAAAAAAAGGTTTTTTTTACTTTAAAGAAATCCATATTGGACACATATTGGGTTTCTGAACATCCTGTATAGGATATTGTAGTTACTGCTGACGCAGTTAATACCTATGACTATGTACTTATCAGTAGAATATTAGAATGTCTAATAGCCTATAATAATAATATATCAGCTCTACAGGCCGTGGAGGCCTAAGGCTTGGTTGGTTATGCGTCTCCATCCATTCCTGTCCTTTGCTTTCTTTTCCCAGTTGCAGACGTTCAGTTTCCCCAGATCTTCCTCTACCACGTCGGTCCATTTCTTTCTAGGTCTTCCTCTTTTTCTTCTACTCACTATTCCCCCTTTTAACACTTGCTTTGTGACTCGAATGTGTGGAAGTCTGGCTACGTGCCCCAGCCACCTGATCCGCTGAGCTCTTATTATTGATGTTATGGGAGGGCTCTCATACATCTCCAATAACTCATCGTTTGTTCTTCTCAACCATATTTCTCCTGTCTTCTTACCCCCGTATATCCTTCTCAATATTTTCCTTTCCCACGCCTCCAAACGTTCTCGTTCTGCTTTATTCAGTGTCCACAGCTCCGAGCCATACAAAACCACCGGTCTGATATCGACCTTGACTTGAATATTCCTAGTAGCGCACCTGCACTTCTGTTCCCTTGGCTACTCTTGCTTTAACTTCTTCTTGTTCTTCGCCCTTGTTATTAAACCATACTCCGAGATATGTTACGCTATTGACACTCTCAAATTCGTAGAACTTGCCATCAACCATGCTTCTGAAGGTTAAAGGTGCATCTCTCTCCTGATTTCCTGCTCTTAGAATCATGTATTTATCTTCTTAATGTTGATTTCAAGGCCATTTTTTCTGGCAACACTTTCAAGCTTTTTCATCGTTTCTATGCTCTCCTTTCTATTTCTTGTTAATACCACTAGATCGTCTGCATATGCCAGGCATTGATGTTTGTGATGGTAAATTGTTCCTTGTCTATTAATATTACCTTCCTTCAGTGTGGCTTCCAATATGAAATTAAACAGCGTTGTAGACAGTGGATCCCCTTGACGAACGCCTTTTTGGTGTGGAAACTTTCAGATTGTTCTCCATTTACTGTTACTGTGTTTTTGGTGTTTTTCAGCGTTAGTTTTACTAGCCTTATTAGTTTTGTTGGTATTCTCAATGTCTTTATATAGCGGAATATTTTTTTCTCTTCTTATTTTGTCATAAGCCTGCTTAAAGTCTATAAAACCGGCATTTACAGCCAAGTTATATTCATAACTATTTGCGAGGACCTGTTTCAGAGTTGATATAATAGTTTAATAGCCTATGAGATATTTTATTTTATTGAAAAGAGTGCAAATGTCAAAATTTTGACAAAATTGCAAGTATCTCAAAAACGATTAGCTTTAGGAATAGGAAGTATTAGTATAAACTTATCAAAAATGATGTGAGCAATTTAAAATAAGAAAGTTGATATCGATACCCTGTATACCAAAAGTGCTGTAAGGCTGAAAATATTTTTCTTAAATACACTGAGAAAAAAATTTAATAATCATAAATAAAAATACAATTATTGTAAGTAAAAAGTTCAGCTGGATAGGGGACAAAAGCACAGATTACTTAGCACTAGTAAAAAAGAGACCCTAAACACCGATACCAACAACAAGCAATCTAAGTTACTTACGGTCTGCTTTATACCGGTAACTTATGAAGTTACTTATGATAATTAAACTGAAGTAGTTAAGCCAAAGAATATATGTAGTTGCAGTAAGCAAAGATTTGCCCTCGTCAAGTAGTAGATGTATTGCTGTGAGTGAACTATTCTATAACAGCTATCACACCTCCATAATTAATACAAGTTATTTAGATTACTTGTGATAAGGAAAGAGTATCATTAATGCACGTTCACTAAATATGTGATATATAGAAGGTAATGGTTTGCTATAAATATACAATATACTTACCTTAAATTTGTTGTTCAACTATAGGTAGTGCAGGAAACGAGGAAGTTTAGTGAGTATTTAATATAAATTTAAATAAAAAGCAGTATTATTAGTAATAGTTTTATTTTGTATAGGACAAACACAGTGACTACCTGATATGAATGAAAGATATTGGTTTCACTTTAACAACAGTTTTTTTTTTAAACAATTTACACCGTAATGACTCATAAAATATATTCCTTAATAATGAAAAAAATGAACAAAGCAATAATAAAAGATAAGGTAAATGGGGCCCCTTGAAACGTTATTTAGTTATTGAAATCTAAACAAAGGACAAAGAGAAATATGGCTTTGAAGTTACAACTAATAACAAACAAAGAAATAATATACCTAGGCGGTAAACTTGCGGTTTCTGTTGGTTCTTTGTACTGGGCGTTGTCTCGGCGAGTTGATCCTCTGCCGGCGTACGTGGCGGTTATGTCCGGTAATCGCCTCGAAAACGGCTACTTCGTCGGGGTATCCCCTGTAGGTGGCACATGGACTGTTGGATCACTAGCGACGGCATCCACACTTTAACTTCACCAGCAGGCGCAGATATCATCACAGTGATGAGGAATTCAAATATCCTACCACGTGGTTTAAAACTGCAATCTTGAAACATCGAATTGCTTATAGGCTCGGTACTTCTTCTTTGGCTGGGATTCTTTATACGGATGAGGCCTTGGGTTAACTCACCCGGTATTTTTAATATATTTGCGTTCCAACTGGCCTACACTGGCGTACTTTTTGGCTACTCTTTTTCGACGACCTTTTCACACGTCCGCCGTCCGCAACTCTTATTTGACGCTAGCCCGCGCTTGCGCGCCTGGTAATCTCGGGGACTATTTTATTACTCCGCCGCGTTAGCCAATCAGGAACACTAAAACAATCACGGGGTGGCAGCAAAACTCAAACAATCATAATTGTGGCAAGTTGTTAGCTATTTAAGAATATACATGAGTTTAATAGCGATCAGTATTCTTGTTACTTCTACTAACCGTGTGCTGTAGTCATAAGTAATATGTTACTTAACACAAATTCGTCAGGCACGCTGTATATTAGCCGTTAATAAAAGCACTATTTACAGTAACAACTTGCATTCAGGAAACTGGGTTTAGTTGCTAATTGAAGATAATAGTTCCAAGCAAAACTTTACCTATGGTAAACAAATTTTGTCAAGTATACAGTTTACTTAACCCATTTTTCTCAGTGTACCGTCCTAGCAACCGTTCTAGCAACAAATGAACATTAATCTCGCTTTTCTTTGCGTTGCTTTTCGTTATCCATCTTGTTTCCATTCTTATTTTCTTTTAATTTCTACACGACCCTTTTTTTCATTTTTTTATTCCTTCCCTTTCTGACTAACTCGGTGGAATGGAGGTTATGCGTTTCTAATCAAAAGTGTTTGTCAGTTTCTTTCCTATACTCTCTATTCTAGGGCATTACAGCGGTTCTCAATCTCAAGAAAGTCTAAATTAAAATTAAACAAAAAACATCTCCCATAAAAATAATAAGTGTACCTGTCTTTTTTTTTATTTTCAATATCCCCATAGAGCTTTAAATATATATCTATAAACACAATATTTCGTAGATAAAAAATTCTGGTATGGATTTTTCATTTACCGAATTACTGATAAATTTTTGTAATTTACCGAACGTTTTTTGGTCAATTTACCGGTATACAATCCTTAGTACCTAGTATTTCCACAAACTATTGTAGATCTCTGTACTACGGCATATACATACATACATACATGCATACATGTTAGCGGTGAGTGTTGAGAATCTCTTCGTCCTTTTACACCTCCCCGGCGCGAGCTGTTCTCCCAGAACATTCGTATAAGACACAGCGTGCGGCCGACATTCAATTTCGTATAACCAGTGGTTCCACAATTTATTAGTTTATCTACATACCACTGGCGCAGCCGGGCTCAGATATAAAATAGAGAGTCATTGTTAATGTAAAAAACGGTGGAAATTACGATGTACAAAATTTACGACGTTCGAACGCGGATCGGTCCGAACCGATCCGGGCCCTTCGTGATTACCGGTGGCTCGATTATTCATCCGCGTCGCGTCCTCTTCGTCTTTCGCCGTGTACTAGCGACGTTTCCTCTCCTTCTCCCGCTCCGAGAACCTCGAACGTCGTACGAGTCGACGTCTTTCTTTATTCTCGTCCCGTAATTAGCGTTGCGCGAACGGGAGTTATTGCTTTATTAAACGAGGGAACAGGTGTAATGGACGCGCTGTAATAATAGCGGCAATTTATCCGTAAAATACGACTTCGGGGTATTTATTTGACGATCGCATTGAACTATTGTCGTTATTAAGTGATTGAGTACGCACGTACTGAATATTATTAGTGTGAAATTAAAAAGTTGCAGTTTTGTTTTAAAACGTCATGAATTGTAATCTAAAAAACGAATTTTCTTTTAGCAGCCTTACGTTTACCAGTTCACAATCTATAAGATAGCAAACCTAAAGATATTGACTAAATTCGCAACTAGATTTTCCAAGATCCATCTTCGTTATCGGAACTCAAAGACCTATACCTTGTCTCAGAATTAGGAATGACTTAATTCAGTCGCGTCAAAAAGAACTGTTTTTATTGACTTTTCGCATAACCTAGTTTACACATAAAAATAGAATATTCCGGAAATTGTAATCATGTCATTATTTATTTAGATTAAACTATCAACGCCCTTCTCAACCAAAAATGTTATTCATATTATTATATTATTTTTTGCTTATTTTGGCGGTTTCTAAATAAAAATAATAGTATATTATTTGTGAAGTGGAAAATGTTTCATTACAGTAGAGGAATTACGTTGACTGACCGAGACGCGTAGCCTTGAGGCCAATCAGATCCCGACACTGGACTAAAATTTCCACCAAGGATAGTATACTATTTTATTCGCACATTATAAAACAGTAAACAAAGCAACTACTGTCAGTTACTATATACAGTGTATCCCCGGATGGTCAGAACAAGAGGGAATTTTTTTTTATTAGGAACGCAAAAATGTCATTCTTTACAAAAAAATTTTGCTTGTCTCAAAATCACCAATTCTGAAAGAAAAATCTAAATATTTTTTTAGCAGTTGAGATAATTACAAAAACACGGTTGAGATAAAGAAAAAACATTTTATTTTAACGTGGTATCCCTCAACCTCTACACACTTTTCAGTTCTACGTACAAATTCTTTATAAACATTGTGGATCATATCTTCAGTGACAGAATTCACATAACTCTACACCACACATTAAACCTTTTTGTAATACTGGACTTTGGTTACAATTTTGATAAATTAAAATTTGGCTTTCCCATTGGTTGCAAATGTCGATTTATCCGAAAAACAACGTTTTTGTGGCAATTTCGATTTACAAAGTGGTTTTCTCCTACCCATAAGCAAAAGTGTAAACGCAAAGCATCATCAGCGTTTCTTAATTCACGTACAAAAATCGGTTTATAAGATTTAATTTTGTTTTCTTTAGAAATTCTTTGAAAATTTCAAATTTTTCTACCAAATTGATTTACTTAGTAGGTTGTCACGAAAGATGACAGGATAATCTGCTTTAAACAAATGCATGAAACTTAGAAACTTTTCAACTAAAATTTTTGTGTTTTTGTAATTTTCTCAGTTGCTAAAGGAAATATATAAATTTTTATTTCAGAGTTGGGGTTTCGAGACAAGCAATTTCTTTTTTTTTTATAAAGAATGACTTTTTTGCGTTGAGTTCTAAATAATTTTTCCTCTAGTTCAGTCCATTCGGAGACACACTGTATATTATATCGATTGTGGTTAATAGCTCTGGTAATTCAAATGTAACAAATAATTTAAATGTAGGTTCTAATGTTAATAAATAAATTTGTTTTAAATTTTTATATATTATTTTTCGAAAAATCGAGCATGTGTGCTTATATTGACAAGAAATTGGCTACCCTAGTTCGTTGTCAACATACATTGTCAAAAATCATGCATAAAAGGTGTGTTTTAATAAAATAACGTAGCTGCAACAAGGTTTAAGACCGGTTTTTAATGAGTATATTACCACGTAATAACTAAATACGTAATCGTTGAACTGATATTTGATGTTTCTGATTATTACAGGAACGTCACTTTCCACCCAAGCGATGGAAGTGATCACTTTCAACCCAAGGGAAACACTTTTCATTCAGTAATGACGTATTTTCCAACCTAACGCAGGTTAAAAATAGCTATCTTACTATTATGATTACCAATAAAAGTTTGTTAAACAGGTTAAAAATTAAAACAGGTTCAAGCACTTTCAAGACTTTCTCCATGGAGAAAATGTTAAGGCTATTTTACAGTTTGCATTTTTTCTTGCATGCAATAAAAATTGCATGCATGCGCATTCAATGGATTTAAATCAGCTGAGTGCAATTTTACTTGCATTGCACACAATCCACGGAAAAGAACATGTGCTATTTTTATTGCATGATGAAAAAGAATGTATTTTGAATAGATATGTTTAAGATGCTTTCATGGAGTCACTTGATAAGAGCACACAGAAAAAAAATGTTGTAAATTTTCAAACGATTATAAAGTCTACGAGCACAACTTCTATTAAAATTTCCCACAAAATTGTTGACGAAAGTTATCGCATTTTTTGCAACAAAATGTACAATTTATGTTGACAGAACCTATATATTACAATAGCATTAAATGCAGATTCACTTGTTGCAAATAGTATGCAAATGTAAGCCAGTGGTAATAGTTGCAACTAATCGTCAACAAAATATTTACACTATTTTTGCCACTATTACAAATCTGTGTAATGAACCGACATTAAGATTTTGCGTACAGATTAACCACGCTGTTGGTATAATTAATATACCTAGTTGTGAATAGTTTTTTACTGTATAATGTGGTTTTTTGAAACATAATGTGTAGTTTTGTTGCAAAATTTGTTGACATAACCTACCTATAAAAAGAGCATAAATTGCATATTACTGCCGCAAATGCAATAGTTAATTTTCAGTAGAATTTTGCGTACAGTAAAGCTGGATTGTTGGATCAAGGAATAAAGGGTCCTTAATTCGAGAAGTTTTGGTCGCATTAATTTATTTTGTTCTGATGTGACGTTTACGAATTCTCCTTCGCCGGCATACAATGTTTTTCCGGTAAATGCACCAAATCGACTTTTTATAACCGTGTTTGAGTGAAATAGAAGACGCGCCATCTTTACAACGATGGCTGTATCACATATACCTATTGACCGCAACTATATGGGTAGAAAACTTCGCCATAATAATAGTGCTTAGATCACAGAACCTGTTTATAAAAGTGTGGGCTAGATTTGGAAAAAAAGTAATTTGAACATAATAATTACATTAAATTAACTACAATTGTGGTTAGCGTAATCCTTATTTCTTAATAATATTCACTTTGTTAATTGAAGAGTACTTATTGTTTAAGTAAAATTAATGGGTTTGTTAAATTAATAAACTAGATTATATATTATACTAACTTTTTATATCAATTATTTTCTTGATTTTCGCAATATCTCTAAAATAAACGAGATTTTATTAGTTTGAGGGTTTGTTTGTTGATTTCATTATAATACATAAATCTCGAGAGATGTTGGCAGTTGATGGATATAATCATTACTGCCATGTCGACAGGTCGGTATCCGTCTTAACACTAGCTTTTTAGCTTCAGAATATCGCAATTAAAGTTAATTAATTATTAATTCGATCCGTGAACTAGTATTCGAGTACTATAAAGTTTCTCAGTAAAAAAATTCTGTTTTATAACGTTTTTCCACCCCATCATATGCAATTGATTATATTTACTAGTTGTAAAATATTGTAAAACATTTCACAATATTTTCTAGAAGATTGTGCTACAATATTTTCTAACACTTTTATTGCTTTTTTGTAACTGTGGTATACAAAACTGCAGCGACGTTGTTTAAAAATTTCGCACAGTAATAAATATTCTTACTACAATTTCCATCCAACAGTGAAGTGTAAATATTACTATGCGGATTATTCTCTGTGCATTACAGCAAATATATTTAATGTTTGCAGCACTTTGTAACCGTTAAAAATAACAAATAACTACCTAGCTTTGGATCAAATTATATCCTATTCTTTTAATAACGATTACTCTAAACCGTGATCGCTGTCTGGATCGATTATTGTATATGTTATACACACGTACACATACAATTTGGTGAAATAATCAGCATTATATGTTTATTGTTTATGTTTAGATTGAATACGAGGCGATGTTTAACGATTAGTGATGTTCGATTTCGTCACTTTGATGCGGTACTTCAGTTGCTGTATCGGTAATACTTGCAATCAAATCTCTACGTTATTCAGTGTGTATACGCTACCTTAGTTACTTTTCGGCACTTTCGTTACTTTAGTTTCTACTTATTTTGTTATTTTCGTTATTTCCGCGAGAACCTTATTGCAATGCGTTACAATGCTGTATAGTATCGACTAGTGTTGGGATTAACATAATTTTATTCGTCTGTATAGGTATGAGTAAATATTGTAGTGCGAAGCCACATGAATGAATGAAACAAATGCTCAAGGTTGCCTTCACGACGTGAACGCATACATTTTGAAAGGCAAAAACAAGCAGGTCCCTTTACGGTATGGCTTTTATAATAGGTTACATGTTAATTTTAAGACAAATCGCTTATTGGTAATATGTCTTTCCCAAAATAGCAAATTATTTACACATAATAATGTTAATAACCAATTACTCATTTATTTTCGTAAAAGTAACGTGAACATTCACTGCATGCACAAACGCTTCATTCATGCAATGAATGAAACAGACTGCTTGAAACCGTATTATGAAGAAAACGATCTACCGTGAATGGTAACGAAAGTTTCATCCTCAACACTAGTGCTACTGCTCGGTTGCAATATGCCGAACATTGCTGGGATAATATTAAATACATTGATAGCAATTTCAAAGAAAAGTCTCAAATTATTAGGATAAACTATTTTTGTTTATAAGGATATAAAATATATATAGTGGAGAAATCAACCTAAAGCAAGTTCAAAAGGACCGTAAAGCATCACCTTCTCAGCCATCCATGCTACACATTGGAAGAATTCACAAATTTTGTATTGATTGACTGTATAATAACCACCTACGTAATTTTTGCTTGAAATATATACATACTAGTTAATATATTTAATATTTTTATTTGTAACATGAATATGTAATATAATTTTGATTATGTATTGTTCAAATATATTCATTTCTATATTCGAAAAAAAAAGTCTAATGCCACGACTGTTTCGCTCAATGAAAATCGGACTCCGTGTGACAGGATTCAGGCGGTTCTCAACTAAAGTGGTTCAAATACAAAAAACGGAGATCCATTTGAAGATCAAGGTGACGAAAATAATACAGTGTTATTATTGTAACAAACTTTTTCCCGATCTAAGCCCAAAAAGAAACATCGATTTGTTGCTATAATTGCCAAGTGTGTGCTCATAGGGAATGTGGAAACATTCCAAAAACAAAGGTATTGATCTGTATCATTATAAATCTTAATCAATCATGGTTTTCACTATAAACCTATAGCTCCCATTTCCCGTAATATACTTTTTCTCATTTGGATTGATTTTCGTTTCGTAGCTGCTACTACTTGCACGTGGATAGAAAGCCTGGAGTGGTACGTCAGATAATCTCTTTGACGTAGAGCAACCATGCCTTCGATAATTAAATAAATATGGTTCTACCTACCGCTGCATGTATTGTGAATCCTATCGTCAACAAAGTAAGAACTATACGGAAACGTTCTGGGAAAACATTAATATTCATCCACATACTTCTTTATTCCATATTTATGAAATCTATACGTGTATAAAAAAACTTTCAGAATTAGTATCATTATTCAATAAATATATACTTGCATGTCTCGCTATCGTTGCATGTGTTTTGGGGTCAGAGATCACCAACAAAGAGGTCTGAAATATTCAGAGGGATGTATCCCTTTCAATTATTCAGTACGCATATGACCTTTTCTCATGGCCATTCCGCTTGTTTATGGTTTATGGATAATAACCGTGTTGTGTACATACAGTATTATGCTCCCGGCAAAAGGACGTTAATTTTTAATCGGACGACAATTGATGCGCTCCGCTCGGACTAAAATATATCTAATTATTTCTCCTAATAAAATAAAACATTCACGAATGGTAAGTGCATCTTCACGATGTGACGTTCTGCATGTTTCATTTTTTACCCAACAATAGTACGTATACCTAAGGCTAACCCTTTTTGAATTATTGACAGAGGACAATGCCCGTCGATGAATGCATTTATGGAGCTTAACCTCAGCGATTGTTCTCAAACAAATCGGAAAGTTTCTTTTTTTATCGGTATATATAGGCGCAGTAATTTTATTCGTCGGGAATATGTATTATCTGCGCTATTTGTGGAGAGACGCATTATTTGGCCTTTAAAAATTTATGCGTAATGCGATTGCCCTAATGCAAGTTCAGATTTATTAATTTGTTGCAACAAACTGATATTCCGATCTGTAATTTAAGGAAAAACAAACCATCTTAAGGCGCTGCTGTGATCCCTTCCCCAATTGTCTTAAAGCTATTTGGGTTAAAATTCAGATTTTTGTTTTGTTTTAAGGATGAAATCGTTAGCGGTTAATAAAACAAATAGCTAACAATAATATATAAAAGATATTTATACTGAGCGAAGCATACCCTTTGTAAATTCTACTGGTTAAAAAAGAATTCCTTTCTGTTCGCCCAGTATGGACGATATCATATTTACCAAATCATCTCTAGAGTAATCCTTTTTGTTGTAATATTCTTCGTTGTATTTTCATACTTTGATAACTTGCTCTTTGTTTCGTGTCTTATTAGCCGCTAACTTGATAATCTACTATATATATACAGGATGACATAGAAAAACTACAATGCATAGCAACATGTGATAGAGGACCAAGAAATAACAAAAAAAGGTTCCTATACACTAATGTCTTGCTTTTTGTTTTCAAGTTACGACTTGTTGAAGTTAAAAGGCTTTTATTAAACAAAACAACATTCAAAAATATAAGATACATATTAGTTCTGCATAAGGTGTTCAAATTGGTGACCTTGTTCCTGAATACACATTTCCAATCTTCGTGTTAATGACTGACGGCATCTTTGAAATATGTTAGCATTATTACGAAATCTGTCAGCAGACTCCACAATTCTGTTTCATAATTTTTCTTCACTATTTAGTTCTGCTGCATACACTTCACTTTTCATAAATCTCCAAAATGAAAAATCGAGGGGATTAAGGTCGGGACTACGAACTGGTCATGGTATAGGTCCCCCACGACCAATCCACCTATTTCCAAATTTTCTTTGCAGAAACTCCCTTACTCTCCTAGAATAGTGAGCTGGCGCGCCGTCATGCATGTAATACATTCTTCTTATAATATTCAATGGAACATCTTATAATAAAATATTCAGTTCATTTTCCAAAAAAATTCGATAGAGTTCGCCTGTCAATCGTCTGGACATTCGAAATGGACCAATTAGATAATTGTCGATTATACCTGCCCACACATTAATGGAAAACCCATACTGGTGATTCCGTATTACGTATCTGATGAGGGTTTTCATCGCTCCAATAATGCATATTGTCAATATTCAAAATGCCATCGCGAATAAAACCTGCTTCATCGGTAAACAAAATTAATGACAAAAAGTTTTGCCCTTTTATTTTGCAACCACTAGCAATATTGTAAACGCGGTAGGAAATCCTGTTCCAGTAGGTGATGGATTTTGGAAATGAAATGGATGAAGAAGTTGTTCTTTGAGGACTTCCCTAACAGATTCACGATTGACATTCGGTACAGCTGGACTTATTCTTCTGGGGCTTATTCTAGGATTGTCTTCAACTATTTGCAAAATAGCTTCTTCATTTGCAACAGTACGACGAGTTCTGTTAACTCCAGAATCAAATTTTGGTTTTTTAAAGCAACCATCTTCTCCCAAACGCTTATGTACGTCAATAAATGTCCTAACAGAAGGAACTTGCCTTAATGGGTATCTCTCTCGATAGATCCGTTGAGCTTCGGAAGAATTTGAACGAGCTTCGCCGTAACACATGATCATGTCCCTGTATTCTACGAAAGTATAGCGCTCCATTTTGAAATAAAACCTTCAAGACACTATTGGTTTGACATTTACCAAATGTTTTGTTTCATGAAATCATAGCCTACCTTAAAACATTTTTTATTGCCTAGGTAATACTAAAATATAAGAACAATATAAAAAACAGTTTGTAACTGGATAAAAAAGCAATCGGACATTAGTGTATAGGAACTTTTTTTGTTATTTTTCGTTCCTTTATCTCGTGGTGCTATGCATTGTGGTTTTTTCTATGTCACCTGTATATATATTGTAACGCTACAGAGCAGCATACAGCCTGATATAAAAAAAATGATACTTTAATTTCTATGTATAATGGTCAGTTTCCAAAATATCATATGCACGAGACATCAATTATGATCAATTTTGTATGATAAAGAAAACATTTCAGTGTGAATAAAAGTGGTTTTATTTAATAATAAAGTTCGAAATGTGAACCTGTGTAAAACAGACATAAATAAGGATATTATTATCTCAGGTAAGTTACGTGATTTCGTTTAATTAATAACAATTACGTTTTGCTAGTAATTCCACTTTTTGCAATATAAATTTATCACAGAAAACATAAATAGGTTTAATATTAAATTTCAAAATGCCCGCGTTTTCTGAACGTTCAAACTAAGTTATTCTATGCTTAGAAGACGGGTGAATCAGCATGGCCAACCTTGATGGTAAAATTACTGGATATCGGTTCGTACCGCAAATACAAATCAAATATTAATCTAGAAAAGTACCAACTTCTACAAATTTTTCCCAATGATTGGAAACTGTTTGAGCGCTGATACAAACATACAAATTCCTAACCCCAAAATTTAGATTAGGATTAAAATAATACGTTTATAAAAGGATGAATTCAGCGAACATCAAAGTGGTCAGGAATGGTCGGATATCTGATAGGGGCCCTGGTACATCGTACTTCTAAACACGGAGGGTGGCTCGGGACCGGAACATCTCAGGAAAGTCGTCGTTGGAGAAAAATTATCCAAAGATAATAGGTAATTTGGATAATATTAATGTGATAAGCTTTGTTTAACAATTAACAATCATTTGTACTATACTATACTATACTATTTATTGACAAAACTATAAGCCTGATAGTATGTACATTGTCAAAATGACTGTATCACCGATAGGTGTTCTTCCTACAGCAACGTTGATACAACAGTTGATCTTTCAATATTCTCCAAACTGTGGCCTGACTAATGTTTAAAGCAAACGCAATTTTCTGGTGCTTGTAATGGGATGTTCCTCAATTTCATTTAGTACCATTTCTTCAACTTGTGAGTTTCACTGTAGATGGGTGCCGTTATCAGTCGTCGTCGTTTTTTAAAATTCCTTTCACTAAGAGTTGGTGAGACGGGCAAATATTGAATGATGGCGGATGATACGGTTCGGGTATCGTTCTTCGTAAAGACGTCTAGCAGCACACAGTTTCCATTGGCAAGACCGTAACGAAATGCATATCACACATGCTAGTATTCGTGTAATTCATTTTAGAAAACAGAAACTGGCAATAAACTGAATGAATACTCTGACAAATATTGAAATAACAAATAAACAATTAGTTTTTGAAGAACCAACTGTGATATTATATCGCGTTGGTCATAGTTCATAATTTATTATTAAACATTCAATAATTTTAAAATCAAACCGTTTTGGACATATACTCATATGAACTTTTATGATCAAAATAACCTCAGGAATCAGCTCTTAAAGTTTGTCGCATATAGTGAGAATTACCCTGTATAACCTGTTCAACAAAACTGAATTTGTAGAAAAAAAAAATGAATTGAAAATACTGACGTTATTACACTCCGTATGATATACACACACATAAAAAAAGTAGGAAAAATTACCAAAAAATGGGAGGCAACTTTTCTACCACTCATTATTGAGGTAATTTTACACCTGCAGGAAAATTTGCTCTACAAGTGATATGCATATTACCCTTGTAGGGAAAATTTCAAGTGTGAAGTTGTCCCAATAATAGGAGGTCTCCACTTTTTTTAGTGCAGCTTTGATGTTTTGTCTCCCGCAATTGACTCTTCTTGTTTTTTCTATTCGCTGATTTAAACGGAAATGTACTGAAAACTCAAGCTGTCCGTTAAATTTTGTAGGGTGATGAAGCATTTTTTTAATTCGCGGTATATGTAATAAACGAAATGATGATCGGATCCCCCCTTAAAATCTTTCCTTTCTATAAGATTTTTTTTAAATTACGTTTGATTTCCTTTGAAAATCAAGGCGCAAAGTTTGATTCAGACATTGGAAACCTAAAAACTGAGTTGTTCGATTTACAGCATGTTATAAAATTTATCCACAGCAACATTCGCATCATCAAAGATATCCAGAAATGTCCAGTCGACAAGCAACATGTTTTTGAACATTGAAACATATTGTTGTATTAAATTGGAGGTCTTACCGGCTGACTGCATCAGCTTATAGAAGCGCATAGTTGCACGCACACACATGATATTTTTACAGTTGATTATTTCACTTAAAGCAATTGTCCCATTACCGAAAGGAAGTAGGGTCATAATATTTATTCTTATAAACTCGTGCTCGTTCCATTCATTAAACGAAAAAAAAAGAGAGCCGTATAAGTATGTGTATGTACGCTTTATACGTAGTAATAACGGAGTATAGGGAGCGTGGCGTAGCAGGAATAGCAGGAATACGAACGCCACAAATGCCGTTTAATTCGGACGAATTAAATAATAAATTCCAACCGCCGCCGCGTCTTCCGACAAATCATTCGGCCAAAGGCTTCAATCCCTGTGCTGCATCAACGCCAAGTCTACGTCAAGTCTCAGTGTCGCCGTTGACTGCACCAGCTGCCTGTTTCGGCGGAGGTCCTCGGTGACGAGCTTTCTATACGGAAACGACGTTGTACAAACTAACAGCTGTCATTTTCACTCTTTCCCGTTTTACGATGGCACGAGTCCCGGATTGACCCCATGATCACCCGGGCATGTGCCATTTTTTTCTCATCTAAATTGACCGCTGGACGCGTAGCTATTTAAAAGGTCACCCCCGGCGTAAATTCCGTAATTGTATGAATGAAATTCTCAGAGGAGTCTGCCGTATCGTAGTGATCTTGATGAATGATTTTTTTTTTCTTTCGAGTAATGTCAATTGACTGAGACTTTGGCTGATTGCGGTTTTATATGATCAAACATGTTTAAGTAGTTAATTTTATTTTTAGGCGATGACTGGATTCCTGGAAAAAAGCGATTCTTGTAAATAAATTGCTAATATTAATTAAAAAAAAGAACTACATATACGGAAATATTTGTTTTAAGATTAGTGAGTAGCAAAGCTAAAGGCGACCTTTAACTGTAGCAGAGTTGACCGCAGTGAGAAGCGTGCATCACTACAATCAGTATATGTAAAATTGACAGTCGGATTGAGTTAGATCGCTTGATTGTCTAATACTTTAATATATAACACATTTTCATTACCTTTACTTCAATTTATTTGTTTAATATTGGAATAACAAAATAAAATATATAAATAATATTAATAATAATAACAATAATAATAATTAATGAATTGATTAATGGTCAATAAATTTTAATCTCAATAATTTTTTAAATCTCAGGGTCATTAAAGAATTCGAAATAAAGATATCTGAATAGAATCGCTTACCTCGACTGCATTCAAATTGTAACCTACTTGGCGCCTTTCAAATTGTGACTTTTCGACAATGTGAAAACTGTACAAATTCCTGTTTATCTACTTGGACGAGGTAAGTATTTGCCGCCAAATCAAATGATGGTTAACATAAAAGTGTGATGTAATAATATAGCCGATTATCAAGGAAAACACCGTTTCTCAGATATTTTTTTTAACTTGTATGTTGTAGATCAAAGAAATGTGGTTCAGTGAATACAAATTTACATGGAAATTAGATATGAACAGGTATTTTAACTCTTTTACAACATTATCTTACAACTTAACCTCTAAACTCTCTTCCAACAGTTTAAAATTGTTTAAGGTGCTGATTAGATTATAAACTTTAACGCAAAATACTTATTATGATTCAAGTAATCAATAAACGATCGTTTCTTTTTAGGAAATTATTGAAATTAATAAGCTTTAATGATAAATAGGAATTTCTCAACGCATTAACGGATAATTCAACTAATCAATATAAACCATTTTGGTATTTTTTTGTAAAATGAAAAGATTCTGATTATTAGATTATTATTTAACTGTTTTATATCGCTTTACATGTGAATTATGAGCTCTTAATCATACGTGTGTTATAAAATGGAGAGTACAGACCTGTTGATGACCTCCTTGTTGATCTGAATAATTCAGAATTCCTGTAGTCTGTCACCTTTCAATGATTGCAGATGGCTCCTACGGCTTCTCTCTTTACGGCTTTCCAGGACTTGAAAACATCTGGCCTGTGATGATGTTTTTCTTCTCAGAATTGTTTTAAACTTGGACTTTCGTCTCAATATCCTCGGTAAGTTACATTTTTGATTTTAAATGTTCACTTTAATGGTTATAACAGTACTTTCGTTTGAAATAACTTTTTCTTTTAATTTCTAGTCACTTTCTTGTATGAAATATTTTTATTTCGCATGCAAAGTAGATATTTTCTGGTCTTACTAGATTTCAACATACGATATTTTTTTCCTTTGCGTTAACCAACTGTCTCTTCTTCGATATATTTATTTCTAAAGCAAAATTTTCAAAATCTTCGTATTACACGAATATTACGGCATTTGTCGGTCATTAACATTCATAAACTTCGTGCCTTCAGTAATTTATTACGGAACAGAAACAACATGGGGCCCAATATATTTGGACAATTCATCTGCAAAATAGAAGTATTATCTGAATAGCCGAAAATGTTCAGTAAGATATTTTGTTTTGGTAAATCAATTACATTAAATTGATGAAACAAAAAGAGTCTGTATTTATGGTTTCTACACATGCATGCTTTTGCATGCATGTCCCGTGCACGTCCCCGAACTTGCATTGATCTCTGCATTACCCTCAGTGCTCACTATTCCTCTGCGCGTCGTTAAAATTAGTGGCGGTTATTAATTGTGAAGAAAGGTATTCATGGCAAAAGTAGATAATGCTATAAACAGCTTATTACAAGATTGGACATTACCTCATTTAATAGAAGATTTTGAAGGTAAGTGACGTAATGATTTTCGCTTATTTTTTATATATTATATATTTATATAATAGTCAATTTTGTTGCATCGGTATTACATTTCACCACATTACTTCTCAAAACTCTGTCTAAACTGTGGAAAACGTCAGCAAATTTCCTATGCGTCCATCAATGCGTATGGGTATGACTTAATGCAATGTATTAGCTATGGTTTGGGTATTCCAAAGGTTTGTTCCAAGAAAGCCTGAAATCCATCACTGATCGTGCGGAACATGCGCAGTGAAAAATATGCATTCCAAGAAAACCAAACTTAGGTATTAAGTAGGTCGACTACATAGGGGATTTTACACATGCTGCTGGGAAGAGTGCCATGCATAGCGAAAATTAATTTATGTTAGAGTAATTTTTAATTAAATTCTCTGTACTTATACAAAAAAAAAGCATTCACCTTGCAAAATTACCTCACTCCTAGGGTATTTATCAGTTTCCCCCAAATAACATTAAAGTTTTGCATGTTTACTTACAATTTGAGGTGGTTAAAGTGTCCACTTTTCTTTGAATGTGCGAGTTGTTATTTTCAATGTTGAGAAAACCTTTTGAAGATATTTCACTTAACTCTTTAAAATAAAATACAAAAAGAATTGTTCAAAATCATTTATTGGCTTCTGAGAAAGAGAGAGACGTAGAGACGACCTTACCTTTAATATCGACCGTTTAACAGGTAATTATTGGTAAATATTTGTAATAATACGTTTCTAAACCCCTGTCGGTTATAAGCTGCATTATAAACAACCTAAGTGTGTTTAAAATAATTACCAAGCAAGACTTTCTATATGCAAAATACTATCACAAAAATGACATGTACGCTACTCTATGCTTAACGCTAGAGTCATTAAAGATTATATATTAGTTCCTCTTCATGAAAAGCAAGCATGTATAATTGCAGATCAGTTGTTATGTTATTCGAAACACCAGGACACTCCATGAAGGATGATCCATCAATTTGGCATTGTACCCTAATCGACGGGAGCACATAACTTCCGTATTGTTTTTTTTTCTGTACTTTTTGACGGGATGCACCTCATTTCTAACGCGACGGGTATCTTTAGAACAAGCAAAGAAAGTCACAACAAGCATGCAGCCTACCGATTTCGCCCAAATCAAGCAGAGTATTTGTATACAAAAGTACTCGTTTGGGGCTTGTAAAAGCGTGACCATTCAGAGAAAACTGACGTTCTTAGAAGTGCTCAATCTACAGGGCGTCCTTTCAGCAAAGTTGTGTATATATAGCACAATATGCAAAAACATAGACTGCAAAAGATTAAAAATTATAGATCTATCATTAAATTAATTCTACATGTGCTTGAATATAGCAATTTAGGTACTTAATTTTAACATATTTAAGATTTAAATTTTCACTTATCATTGTATAGATGTGAAACGTTGAAGGGATATCTCTCACAACCAAAATGCCGATCGTAAATACACCGCTGTTATATTACGTTACGGTTAAATTCGTTACCAACTGAGGCATTTACACGCTACTGGATACCGGAGCTTCTAAATCAACAATATGGCAATAAACCGTTCATGATTTGGGCGCAGCAAGACCATGAGACGTACAGAAATATATTTTTCATGGTATTCCGCGTATGACCAGTTCGTACTTCGCATGCCGAGAGTGAATGGAAAGATTATGTCAGTATTATGCGTCCTGTATTTCCGTTGCTAATTGATTGGTGCTGCATACGAAAGAAAAATGAAGTGAAATCTTTAACTAGGTTGCGTTAATGGTTGCATTGTGAAGTAGAATAATTAAGTTGTGTCAATTGTTTTAAGAATATACAGATACCTGTCATACAGTGTGGAATATTATGTACATTAAAGTCACGGTATATCCTGTTATATTAAAGTATGCGAATAGATCTTGCTATAATACTACTTAATAATAAAACTAGGGAATATGACACTTCTATTTTATTTCGAAAATTATCTTACCGTTTTAAAGTTATTTTAAAAAAAAATTCTACAGTTTCAATTATATGATATAACGTCCTCATTATTTACACTTTTAAAAAAATTGTATAGGCATTTTTCATGCAACTTTTTATTTTGGATTTGGATATGAAATCTATTTTTTAATAATCCCTCAAAATGTTTAGTTATGACGTTATATTATTTTTTCTTAATATTCTTTAATTCTAAATATTTTTTTTTAATTTCTAATGGATTTCTAGCGTGCCATGGATGCGACAGATCTATGGAAAAGTTACGTATTAAAGGCAAAAATTGTATGGCGCTGTCAATAAAAGTAATTCAATATCCTAAAAAAACTTACAAAGAAACTAGGAATAAACAAAACAATTTAAATGTAATTATAAAACTTTAATAATTCAAATGATCCTCCGACATTTGCAATACATTGCCGCCATCTTTTTTCTATAGTACTTATGCTATTTATTATATATAAAGGGGTGTTAATTGACGAAAAGTTTTAGCTACATTTGCACACAGTTGTTCAGCAGTGTTGCAAGTATGTTTTTTTTTTAAAAATCCATCTTGCCGGTCATCGTAAGGGTCCATAAGTGCCAATCCATTTATTTGAGAAACTATGATCTAAATAATTTCCGGTATCACCATCTAATCGAAAATAAATTTGAATCTATTCACCATGTGGAACGTCATTCAAAAATTCTATCAAATGGATATTTAACAATTCAATCTATCGCCTAGCTATCAAATTACCATTATATGTAAATATATGAAATAATAAAATCTGCGATCCTTTAAAAAGTATCCAATATTAAAATCAAGTCGACCTTACCTCCGAATGGGTCTACTTATATGAGGATTAGTGTCACTCCAATAGTGGTTATTATTCCTATTAAATATGCCATTGCTAGTAGGCGAGCTTCATCACTCCATATTACACAGTTTTTAAAATTAGGATTTTGTTGACACATTCGTATATACCATCGACAAGAGTTGATCCTTCTTCCATAATTGTTGGAATAGAAAAGATTATTAATTCCAATTCTGTAAGGATAATTTTTCTAAATGTTCCATGATTTTTTAAATTATTCTCCAGCTTTTTGAAAATACGAGCATCCGGTAAATTCCTTTCAGGATATCTCAGAAAATGCAGATTTAAAGCTTTCATAGCGTTCTTTCCGCTTTGAATGCAGAAACATGCCATATTTTTCATGATTGGTGAACCCCACCACTTTTTTAAAAATAACAATGCAATAACAGCATAAGGCGAAACTAAATAAGCAATAACAGTATTTGACCTTTTCAGATCTATTGTGATCCTTTTTTTTTCCTAGAGGGCGTTCTCTATTTTTGCCCTTTTAATTAGGCCTATCATCTTTGAGAGCGGGTTATTTATGTAGCTGCTAGCTGTGCGGTTCTCCTCCCCCATTACTAGGAACCTTGTCCTCCCCAGACCTTCACATTGGGACAGCACATGAACTGTCCTTCCTCCTCTTGGCAGTATCTGCAGGTTGCGTCATCTGTCAGGCCTATGTTGTACATATGCCTATTCAGTCTACAGTGACCAGTTAGCAGACCTACGATCCTTTTGACAGTCTTCCTGTCTTTATTCAGTAGATCTCTCGTGAATTCAGGCCTTTGCTCCTTTAGGAATTCTTTTGCCTGTCTCTGTCCCGGTGATTTTTGCCACCACTCTCTGGAGTGATTATGTATCCATTCATTGATGGATTTTTTAATTTGCGATTTGGTATTGTCGATAGAGGGGTCGGCTCCAACGAATGACCTTGACGAACCTCGCCTGGCCAGGTCGTCCGCCCGCCGCCTCATTTCCTCTCACGCCCGAGTGGCTAGGGACCCAGGTCAAGATTAATTTCCTTTCCAGTCCCAAATCAGCTTAGAGTCCACGCTAACCGCTTTAAGTGTGGACTGACTGTCAGAGAAGATAGCGATGCTTTCACCTGGCTCGGCACATCTTTCTATTTCTCGAACACAGTGGTAAATTGCAGCAACCTCAGCTTGCAACCACAGTCGTGTCTTTGCTGAAGCCTACCGAAAGAGTCTTTTTAGGCTTCTTAGCGTATATTCTCGCTCCAACGCCGTAGTGCGTTTTAGAGCCGTCTATATATCAGTTTGAGTTCGCTCTTACTGGAGTACCTGTCTCCAGTCCTTCTTATCTGGTATTATAACCTGATATTTTCTATCTACGTTAAATTTATGAACCATGGGATCACATGGCATTCCTAAAAGGGGTGCCTCCTTAAGTTCGTCTAACAGTTTCTTATAGTCAGCGCCGTGCGATTTACTTATCGGTACTTGACTATGCAAAAGTCTGTGTACTGTGGACCTTGCGGCTCCTTGTATATAGATATGTATTGGTGGCAGGTTCAGAATTACTTCAATTGCGGTGGTAGGGGCCGATCTCTTCGCCCCCGTGGCGCACAGACACGCCAGCCTCTGCACGCCACCACCATTTTGGCCGCCCCCACCTGCCGCACCTTTGGCCACCATACTAATGCTCCGTACGTTATCATGGGTCTAGTTACCTCTGTGTATAACCAAGGAGTCATGTTGGGACTAAGTCCCCAATTCTTTCCACACAGCCTCCTGCACCTACTTAGGGCGATGGTGGCTTTGCTGGTCAATTTCTGGATATGTGAATTCCATGTATGTCTTTGATCAAACCATAGCCCCAGGTATTTCGCCTCTTTAACATATGGAATCCTTTCGCCTCCTACCACTAGTGGCTGTAAGCCTTCTAGGGTTCTTTTTCTTGTGAACGTGACAACATGTGTTTTTTGAGCATTGACTGATAGTCGCTGTTGTTTACACCATTTGTCAACCGTGTTTAGAGCGGTTTGCATACGCTCCATCAGAACCTTTGGAAACCGCGCTCTGACGACCATTATAAGGTCGTCAGCATATCCCAAGCAATGGAATCCCTTTCCGGTCAGCTTCCGGATTAACTAGGGTAGCCCACAGCAAGGGAGAAAGAACTCCATCTTGCGGGCCTCCGTCTCAATGATAGCCTCACCAATTGTGGATATGATTATCCTTCTTTCCAAGCTGGCTCTTACCCACTGTAGAAGCATGGGCGCGACGCTTTTTCTCCGTAAAGCTCCGATAAGTGAATTAGTGGTAGCATTGTTAAGTGCTCCCTCGATGTCCAGGAAAGTCGTGATGGTTATCTCTTTGTCTTCTATAGACTTTGTAATTAACCTGCTGAGGTCATCTAATGCGACCTCTGTAGACTTTGCCGGTTGACATGCCTATTGTATTGGAGTCACTGACTGTATCTTATCTATTGTATCTACTTATGTACCTGATGTTTTCTATGCATCAATGATGTCTTTAGAAATAAATAAATTATTACTATTATTTTGTTCGGCTGTCATGGCACTCTGCTGATCTTTTCTGTCGTACCATGGCACCCCAGAAATCTATTAGAAATTTAAAAACACAATATCTTGCTTAATATATTTAGAATAGACATAGTGTTATATGTTTTTGTAAAGGCCGCAAAATTTGTTATTTGATTAATTATAATGATTTAAGAAAGAATATAACGCCCTAACTAAAAATTTTGAAGTATTATTAAGAAGTAGATTTCATATACAATTCCCAAATAAAGAGTATGTATGTATGAATAATATCTAAAGCGCTTTTCCAAATTTTAAATAAAAAGATAATTATTCGATCATTGCAAAACGTGTGCACCAGTCGACGCTGGGTGTAAGATATGTTATAGCTTATTTGTTCAAAATTTTCTGGTATTTATGCAATAATAACGGGAGTTTCGTATTTCAATAAACAAATTTGAGGTTACGAAACATCCTATGTAAATGTAAATAGTTTTACGTAACAACAATTTGTAAACATTATCTGCTATTTATTGTTTACGAGTTATAGAGGAATTCTCTTGCAGTGAAAGAGTCTGTATATATTAAAGTATAAAAGTAATTGAATAAATATGAGTGAACTGAGTAAATAATGAAAGCATTGTTACACGAATCTATAGCAACGTTTGAGGATTAAACATGCCAAAAAGAACAAAATTGTAACTGGTAAATCTCTATGTATACTTGCTTTAGTAAGTCCTTCTTCCTTGAAACCCTCCGTTCTTTATTTTTCTAACCTGAAAAGCTGAATTTATTTATTTGTCACCGCAAACATGAAACATATTTTCCTTTATAAATATTTTTGCAGATTAACTAGACCTTTGCACAGTCTAGCATGGATCTCGTCAGAAGGAACCGTGTGGACTGCTAGGTACTGTTTTGGTAAACACGGCCACAGAGGAGCCGCTGTATAAACACGTCACGGAAGGATTATGAAGCTTCCGGTACATAACCGATCTAGTACACGTTAAAAATTCCACATAAACTGATCCTTTGAAGTACGGTTCTGTATAGGATTGCAATTTTTTTTCTTTTCATTACGTCAGAAATTCGATGAATAGGAATTTATACGCGCACGGATTAATAATATTTCTCGACTTTATCCTATAATAATAGGCGATCTTAAAAGGAAACTTCACGCTAATCACTCGACGATTGTCGTTTTAAAAGCTGGCGCACTAGTTTCTTTTAAAAACACTCTAAGAACAGTAGATTCACCTTTAAGATGCTATTAACCTCTTTCTTTTTGTTGTCGAATCTCGTTAAGTTACGGGTAAGTAATTTTAAATGTAGAAATTCGGTTGTTTTCGATCGAGTACATCGTGGTGAAAGAGCGTATCGCAGTAGCTATGAATGGAGTCTTTATTTACGGTGTAATAAGTAACCGGAGCTTGCTAGATAAATAATCAGCCCTCTCCATTCAGGACAATTACTGTTAAAGTATCGAATTTCTACGGCGGACCAATTGGTTAGAAGTATTGCTAGACGGTTACCATTCGGAGCGGGTATAGATTGGTCGACTTAGATAGCTAGATAAGGTAGTCTCCCTTATTTTCACATTGTACCTTTAGTTTCGTTACATAAAAGAGCAACAATGTGATTTTTTTTTGGCAGAACTGAACAAATGACTACGTTATATGTTCTTAAATACCTAGGAAAAGCATTCTTTCCACCAAAATACTTACTTACTGCCTGATTAACATCGAATATTTGGAAATGTAGAATTTCTAATAAAAAAAAATTAAAATAATATACCAAATTACATTTTTGAGTTAATGGCATTTATATAAACAACAGTAAATTAAAAAGAGCATTATCAAAGAGAATAATAAATCTAATAATTCAATTTTGTTAAGTAGATTTACTAATTTAATAAAATGTATCTACCAATATTTTTGTTTTGATATGTTGTAAAATCAGATTTTTTTTTATCAAAAATGCGAAGATGTCAGAAAATGCTTACTTTACTTAATACTTTTTTTTGGGAAATAGATCGAATTACATTAAAAACATAGAGTGTGCGTGCATTGTAATTGGTCATTTAATAAATTAAATAACCCTCAAGTTATAATTAAATAAAAGTGCAAAAAGTAGTTAAGTTACATTGAGCTTAGCTATATACTTTTTTCATTGACTCTTTCAATAATAATAAAAATAAAAAAATAATAAAAATAATAGGCGTCAAATAAAAAGACGTCATAAAAATGTATTTTCGTTATTACTTTGTTCATTATTCTACATTAGTTATCTTTTTTTTTTTCATTTCTAAGTTCACACCTTTAAAATTATTTTATTGTTTGGTCCGTATTCATCCATTATGTAGCATCTTTAACAAATTAAATGCGAATCTAAATTCCACAAATCCTCGAAAAAATATTTGCAAACAATTCTGAATTATGCATCGCTATGTTTGCAATACTTTTGGTAGTTTCGGTTGCACAAATAATCGCATTTAATTTGTTAAACATGGTACGTCGAGCTAGATCGGCACTAGGAATTTGCGTGAGTATGCATTGTCTTCAATACCGTCGAATGGGGTAATATGAGACGTTATTATCGGTTTTATAACTGTAATCTTTTTTCTTCAACTAAAAAAAAAATTTGAAAAAAACATATAGGGAGAAGCAAAAGAATTAATTATATTTTGAAAACATCTGGTCCTTTTCGAAAAAAGGATGGGTTAGGTAAATTGGCCACTTTAAGGTGCGGCGGCCGGCGTAATAAAAAGTTGCCCAGTATATTAATCCCCGATTACGCACTTGCTCCTGTTCGAGATTCACTAGGTTTTATTGCTTTCCGATTCATTACCTTATTTTTAGATAGTACACACAGAAAAACTTTTTCTATTACCAAGTACTACATCTATGTTGTTAAAAATGTTTTACTAAATGGAAGGAGCTGAGGTTGTTGCAATCCATCACTGTGTCCGAGAGATAGAAAGATGTACCGAGCCAGGTAAAAGCGTCGTTATCTTCTTTGACAGTCAGTCCACACTTAAAGCAATTCGCTCCACAAGCGTGGACTCTAAGCTGATTTGGTACTGTGTAAGCGCCCTAAATGAGGTGGGCACCCAAAGGAAACTAACCCTGGCCTGGGTCGCTAGCCACTCGGGCGTGAGAGGAAATGAGGCGGCGGACAAGTTGGCCAGGGGAGGAATGAATGGATACATTAACAGTCTAGAGAGTGGTGGCAAAAATCATCGGGACAAAGACAGGCAAAAGAGTTCCTAAAGGAGCAGAGGTCTGAATTCACGAAAGATCTACTGAATAAAGACAGGAAAATTGTCAAAATGATTGTAGGTCTACTGACTGGTCACTGTAGACTGAATAGGCATATGTACAACATAGGCCTGGCAGATGATGCAACCTGCAGATTCTGCCAAGAGGAGGAACAAACACCAGTTCATGTGCTGTGCCAATGTGAAGACCTGGCGAGGACAAGGTTTCTAGTAATGGGGGAGGAGAACCCCACAGCTAGTAGCTACATAAAGGAGCCGCTCTCAAAGATGATAGGCCTAATTAAGAGGGCAAAATTAGAGAGCGTCCTCTAGGAAAACTGTGATCTCAATAAATCTGGAAAGGTCGGTGAAACAGGTCCATAGGCCACCGCAATCCTAATCTAATCTAGTCTAAATGGAAGAAGGTAAAATAGTGTTTTATTTTAGAGAATTTACTAGATCCAAGTAAATCGGTGTAAAATAAACTATTTTCTTGAAATTTCACTAAATTTATTTGATAATGTTATCTGTATAATACATAACTGACTTTCCTATGTTTAAAGATATAAAATTTTCTCAACCAAGAAATTAGATTCTTGAGATATGGAGAAACTAATTTTCTTCGTCCAAGAAATTATTCACTTGCTTACCTATATATGAAAACGGGTGGTACTACTACGAGGTTGAAAAATTCTCACTTTCTTCTAGAAATGACTTCTCTGTGTCTACGCAAAATTTTTCAACTACAGTATGCGGCAAAATAAACAGTACTGAAATTATGAAACGTTTATTATTTATTATTTATGTACTTACTTTACATTATATAGTGTTGCAAACATTATTCACGTCCCCGATAAAACACATGTTCAAGATGCCCTCCGTTCAGTTTGAAGCAGTATCCGTAGCGTTCGGGAAGGTTCACAAACACGTCTGTGACAAACACAAGTTGTTGCATGGCAAGAAAAAAAACGTTGAATTTTAACCCGCAATTCTGGAATGTCAGACGGTGGATCGGTACGGAAAACAGCCTCCTTCAGCATTCCGCATATGTACGCATCAGGTGGTGTTAGGTCTGGTGAGTGCGATGGGTGTGGGAAATCAGTGCCACGCGAAATAAGGCGATACCTAAAATGATTGCACAGCATTCGAGGAGACTTCCTAGCCGTATGACAAATTGTCCCATCCTGCTGAAACCATTGTCGATTACGTGGTATGTCCCTGGCATGACAAAATCGCAGAAGATCATGCAGAAATCGTGTGATAACCTGTTCTCTGTAGCGCCTATTTCTAAAAACTTAGGCCTAAATGCGTCGGCAACTTCTTTTAAGCTTGGACTGTTTTCGCGCCCTTTTCCTGAAGGGGGCTGTTTTCCGTACCTGTCTGACATTCCGGAGTTAAAATTCAACGTTTTTTTCTTGCCATGCAACAACCTGTGTTTGTCACAGACGTGTTTGTGAACCTTCGCGAACGCTATATACGAATACTGCTTCAAACTGAACGGAGGGCATCCTGTACCTGTATTTCATCGGGAACGTCGTCGTGAATAATGTTTGCAACACTATATAATGTAAAGTAAGTACATAAATAAGAAATAATAAATAAAAAACATTTCATAATTTCAGTACTGTTTATTTTGCCGCATACCGTACTTTGAATTGGTTAAAGATGAGTCAAAAACAGAATAGTGAAAAATAGTTATGAAGCTCTTTTTTATGTTTGTGTGTTCAAAGTTTATATATTATCAGCAGATCTGAATATGTGGCAATTTATCTCAATGCAATACGAAATGATTATTTAAACTTAGAGGTGTCATATCTAAAGTAAACTAAAACTTTGGTGGAATAGATTCTGGAATATTCGACACTGCATTTTAAAAAATGCAGCCCATTTTACTTGCAAACTACAGTTGCATTAGGTAATTTGATACCTTAATAGATAGTTTAAGATAATGTTTTGTATCAATACGGCACAAACAGGACTAAACAATGAACGAAATACAAAGTATTAGGTTGCGATTTTCCGATCATAAAAGATAACATTATTCACATGAAACGTGATGGCCTGGAAATTCGACGTTCCCCCAAGTGCCACACACAAAACATATGCAAGCATTCCCAAAGCATGGTCTATTTGTACCTCGCATGTCATATACGTGGTGCACACGCATCACGTAGGTATAATATTCAATTACAACGTTTACGTTTTTTCCCGTTTGTCCACCGGCTGAGTGGAACTTCTTTTCTGATCCCTAGACCGTGTGATTGACGCCTTTGTTATACGCTTGTGACTGGCAAAGTCGAGGATTTGCCGTATTCGGCGTTAAATGATCCGAAAACCGCTCCGCTAATTATGTTTGATGGTTTATAGGAATGTTTCGAATTGCATAACGGCGCGGCGTCCCTTTGTTGCCATTATAGTTTACTGGACGATACATATTATAAACTCGATCACGATGAGTTTCACTTTGTCCGAACTATAAAATACAAAAGCAGTTAAACAGAGCTTGCGGTGAAAAGTGTTACGAAATACCGAAATAGAAGGAATAAATCATTATTTTCAGCACTAAAGGATGAAATGAATACCGCCCACTACTAAAGTTTCGCTTCTAATGTAAGAGAGGAATTTTTGTATATTTTAAGTGGCAAATGCGTGCGGTCATGTTAACTGGCACTAATGTCTAGGATCTAGTTAGGAGATGGAACCGCAGCTCCCCCAACTAGACAAGAGATCGGTTGTTGTGGCGGTTACACTTGAGAGTTCCAGAAATCTAATATATTTAGGTATACTTAAATTATGAGCATACACAGAAAAAAGTTGTCAGTAAACAGGACTGGATTCAGAAAGAAATTATGTTTAGGTAGATTTTTGGTAAAATAAATGAATATAATATTTATTTATATTGAATTAAATATCTAAATATTAGATTTATCTACTCTCGTTTGTACAGCTGCCATTTTGCATACATTTTCAGTACGTAGACAACATGGTTGTTGATAGCTGTGCGTAAAAGTTTGAAAATGTGCGTGAAGTAATAATGCCTTTTCAGTGGCATATACTGTTTCTTCACCTTTCTACAGTTCATAAGGGAATAGAAAAAATACTTCCCAATTATATTGAAATGTTAAATTCTTTATTTACTGCATTTAAAAATTAAATATCTTGCACTACCGGTTTCGGCAAAGTGTCTTATTCAGGCGCTTGAACATTATAAATGAACAAATGCAATAGTCAAAATAAGAAACTAGAAAACTATAGAAATGGATTATAACAAATATAATAATTGGTGTAACTCCACGGCCAAAACATCTCCGACGCTACAACCAGTTACAATCTCCTGTGATGTTAATATTGTTGTGGTACGTGCTGCTGTGTACTGATTGAATTAAATGAAAAATGCAAAATTGATTTAAAATGAAAAGAAAATAAAATTAGCTAGCTCAACGGATAAGATTTTTAAATTGAACAAAAGAGCTATTGAGAGTTACCCTCGCGAATTAAAACTTGAATCTAACCACGAAAAGTAAATTGTCAGCGAATGAAATCAGACTCTCTTAAATACCCAAAAATTGTAAAGGTTTAATATAAAATAAAAGAACAGAATTGTTAATCCAACGACGTTAATTAACAAACAAATTTATTATTCAAAATGGGTAAAATTACAACTTGCGCAAAAAAAACCGTGAACTGAAGGTTCTGGCCTAAAATAAAAACTGCACTTGACTCTAAATTAATAGGACAATGCTATTTCCTATGCAAAGCAAAAGATTTGTTTGTCCAGGAAGATAATCCAAAATCTTTCAATTCTTTTCAATCCACGTGGTTTCAAATTAAAATAAAGTCGTGGACAAAAGCAAGAAATTTACATTAAAGCAAAAACTAAAAGCAAGAACAATGCTTCTACTCACCCAGACGAGGTTACTGATAAATAAAAATGAAACAGTAAAATTGAATAACCGAAAATTAACTCTTTAAATTAAAAAGAGAGAAAAAACTAAAAATTATATCTTCCTAAACAAAAATAATAATTGATCTTATATCTACTACGTGTACACGTTAATACATTAACAATTATTACGATCAGAATCCCTTGATTGGCTGTATAAAAGAAAATTAAAGCGAAGTTTACAATATCAAAATGAATTACAAAGTGGCAACAAAGAAATACAAAAATACGTCTACTCACGTGAATAGTGGAACAAGGAACTCTTTAACAAAACAGAATCCGCATTAAAACAACACAAGCAAACAATAGACAATAGAATGAATGGAATAATTCAAAAAAACTTAACACTTAATTAAATTAAAATGAAACAATAAACTCTTAAACTAAACTTATACAAAATAAACATAAAAATTTGTGAAAAACTCTCGGTAAACTGAATCAGCTATTACAAGCAAAGAAAACAACCATAACAAGCAAACAATAAATAACCAAAATATGCAACTCAAAATACACTCAGCGGTAACGCGGGTTGTCTAACCACAGCAGTACGTAGGATGAATCACATATGAGTCATTCAACTAACTTCAACTAAAAATGACGTAATCAACATTTTTCAAAACAGTATATTTCTGATAACAAATACAACCAGGTTTAATTAAAGGTGTAGAAGGTTCAAACAATTTATATTATAAAATACGCATTTATGTGATATTTTAACTTATATCAGACATTCTTGATATTTTATACGAGGAATGGACAATAATGGATGCTTTTCATAGCCATACGCTCTACAACAAAAATATAATATAAATTAAAACATGTAAAAAAACTTTAACACACCTGCACTGCTTACATACTGAGTTCAAAGTGAGAACCACCATTATTTATGCAAGTATCTACCCTCTTCTTCCTGTTTTCAGATACATGTATTAATTGCTCATTTGTAATATTCTCTATTTCATTTCTCATTGCTTTTTCCAATTGATCCATATTATGTAAGTGGTTTCGATAAATTTTATTTTTTAGATGATCAAAATAAAAAAAGTCAAGCGGTGTAAGATCGGGTGATCTAGGTAACCAACGTTCAAAGCCAATAACTCTGTTATCGGAAAATTGCTGCAAGTGCTCTCATTGCATTGTCATTTTGAAAATAGCCTAGCTGTAATTCATCATCAAATAATTGTTCCACAAAGTCATATAATATAAGTGTATATATCTGGCTGCTGTTATTGTATCCTCAAAGAATATCGGCCCTATTAGGCGTCTCTCCCTGACATTGCAATCCATACCCCATTTTTTGCAGGACGCAATTCCGTTTCCCGAATAATATAAGGATTTTGTGCGGATCAAATCCTAATATTTTGAGAATTTACATCACCTGTTAAATTAAACCAAGTTTTGTCAGAAAAAAGGAAGGTTTAAAACATCGCCGTTCCTTAGATTTGCATTAAAGCAATTGGCAATATTTCATACGTTTTCCAAAATCTAGTGGCAGTAATTGCTGCACAATAGAAATTTTATATGGATGATAATGAAGCTTCCGTTTTACAGCTTTCTGAGCTGATCCATAAGATAAACCTACAAAAAAATTCACATTATTTTTTATAGTACCATTTAGTATGTGTATTTCTACTAGTTTGTTGTGCAAGTTGCCGTAATGGCTTTCCAGGACTGTGATCCAAACGAGCATGTGATGCTGTGGCAACCCATGACATTGCCGCGAGTGTATTTTAATTTGCTTATGTTGTCACGATTTTTCCGTTTTGCTGAATCATTGTATCGAGAAATTTTCACAATAATGTTTAGTTTGTATAAATTTTAGTTAAAGATTAATTGTATAATTTATTTAATTAAGTGTTAAGTTTTTAAATTAATTCCTTTCTTTAAGATGTCTAGCATTTGCTAGTTCTATTTAATGTGTGTTCTATTAGTTTTTGTCGGTGAATTGTACGCGATTGTAGGAATTTTGTCAGGCAGTTCCTTGGTCGACTGTTATCGTGAGTACACGTATTTTTGTGAATCATTGTTTGTCTATTTGTATTTCATTTTGATATCGTAATTTAATTCGCTTAATTTATCTTTTAAATTTTCTGTCCATCAAGGAATTCGCTTTATAATCATTGTTATTATATTGATGTGTGCACTTCTAGATATAAGATCGTTTATTATTTTCATGCAGGAAGATATATTTTAGTTGTAATTCTCTCATTATAGTTTTAAGAGTTAAATTTTTGGTTTTCTATTTTGCTGATTCATTTTTATTTATCTATTACCTCGGTTTGGGTGAGTAGAAGCTTTGTGCTTGCATTTAAATTTTTCTTTTGATTTTTTTTTTACTAGAATTTGTCCACGCTTATTTTAGTTTGTGTTAATTTGAAACCACGTGGATTGAAAGATATTGGATTATCTTCCTGAACAACCAAATCTTTTGCTTTGTATAGGAAATAGCATTGTCCTATTGTAATTTGTAATTTTAGAATCAAGTGCAGTTTTTAAATTTAGGCCAGAACCCTCAGTTCACGGTTTTTTTTTTTCTGCACATTTTGTAATTTAACCCTTTTGATTAATAAAATTTGATTGTTACTTAGCATTTTTGGGATAAAAATTCTGTTCTTTTATTTTTAAATTAAACCTTTTCAATTTTTGGGGTAATTAAGAAAGTCAGATTTCTTTCACCCATAATTTACTTGTCGTGGTTAGATTCAAGTTTTAATTCGCGAGGGTAACTCTGAGGTTAATTGTTTTTTTGCGCCTTTTTAATTTTTATCCGTTGAGCTCGCTAATTTATTATTTTTCTTAGTCATTTTTAAAATTCATTTTTTGCTTTTTCAATTCAGTCAGTACGTCTTCCACCACATTTTCGGTTAGAACGTTAGAACTGATGGGCGATCTGGTGACTTTCCCTTCAAAACACTTCCAGTTCCCCTGAAGCGATGGACGATTGATGTGTCGAAGGAGAGTTTTATTATCATTTTTTAAATTATTCTTGAACATTATAAACTAACAAATATTCATTCTTTTGATATTTTTAGTGCGATACTAAAGAAAAAATAACTCTTGGTCAGTATTGTGACGTCATTGAACGTTCATCAACAGCAATGACGTCGCAATGCTGCTCCAGCTGCTGTATAGTACTGCTGTATACCCAGCTGGTAAGATAGGGGAAGATACTCGCGATTATGTTACCTAATCACATTTTTTGTTGTTGATTTCATCGTTTCACATAAAGCAGTATGGAGTTTACTGTATTATTATATTTAGCTTCTCATAAATAAGTGTGCCTTTGAACATTAATTAATTAGAAAGGTAGATAGTAAATAAAAAATGAGTTCTTTTTGTCAATTTCCACCTAATTCCGTGTCGTAGCACAGCAAAAACAGGAAACCAGCAATACACTATACGACACTTTTAAAAATACGTTTGCTGAAACGTTAACCCACCATCAGCAAATTAGAAATTTTGCTTCTTTTTACGTAAACGTACATTTGAAACTAAACACTTTAAATCATTTTCGGTGTTCCATTCTGAACTTGGCACAAATAATAAATCATAATGTTTACAACTTGCGATAGAATGAATTGACGAAAAACCAGAAACGAAGATACCAGAGTGAAGCATATCTGTTCTCCCATTCATGCCGTCGTTTTGAACCAGTAACGAAGACAAAGAGGTTGCGGTGTACTACGTAAACCCAGATAACCGAGACGAAAACATTCCGGGCCTCACACGTAGTTCGGAGCCTAGCGTTCGCGTTCCGCCTAATCGAGATTTCCCCAAAATTTCTGCGTAAGTGGCGCGCACACCGGGCACCGCACCGTTCGTATACGTTCTACGCCCACACGAGGGCCACGCCGTGAACGCACACATCGACGCTAGTAGCGCACGGCGCCTTTGATCTGACCGACTATCACGCAGGGTGGCATACGAGAAACACAACAGTGTTGAATGTTTTGACATGGCCATGTGTTTACTGTTAGGTGTATGGCAGCCAGCGAAAAAAAGAAGACCAATGGAAATGAAAGGGCGTTTGATCTAGCGCCGAACTGAATACGCCGTTTCGAAGTGCGAGAATCTATACCAGGGACGGATTACGAAAAGCCCCCGCCAACGATTAGATAGATGCCGTTTTTGTGTGGTGTCGTGTGGGATTTTTTCCTGAAAGGGAATCGGACCAGATTAGAGATAATTTTTCTGAAGCAGACCTCGGAGAAATGGAAATATCGTGTCTTCTTTATGTTTTTTCGCTGGTAATAAATCCCGTTTATTATAGATGCTGACGTTTGGTTTCTGTTTGACATACAGCACCATCAAAATTAATTGGAGTTAATCTTGCAGCTGTAAATAACATTCATAATCCATTTACATATCTACACTGGCACACAAAAAATCTACGGATAAAGCTACAGCTGAAAGCAGCTGCTATATATATATAGCAAATTTATTTTTTTATTATATTTCCTTATGTGATGGCAATTTTATCATACCTACAGTTTCAGTAAATTTATTTTAAGTTGCAGCAAGAATCTTGATTGAGGGCTGTTGGATCAACGCAATCAATAAGCTTTACATAGTTTGCTTTCGTTTCATTTTGAGAAGAAATTGTCAAAATTTATGTATTATACAAGTAGAACCATTCTTGGCTATAAATACATTTATAAATCAAATTTAATTTTATCCGTATGTTTCTGCATAATTTATTTGTATTTGTAAGAGACTAATGCAATCTAGCTTATAGATCATAATTTTTTATTTATTCCAAGTATAGAGAATGCTGATATAAAATGATAGGGGATGATATTTACTTCTTAATTCCGAATTAAATACAGGTTGTTCTATTTAAAAAAAATGTCTTTTCTGCATTCGAAAATATGTCACTTTGTTTCTTAATTGCAAGTAACTGTTAGAATGTGAAGTGTGCGTACCGTTTCTTAGAATTATATCTAGGTTTATGACATAGCAAATTTGGAGTCTCTACTCGCAGTATTAATCGAGATATTAATTTCTGAACGATGCAATGGTATTACTAAAAAAAAGAAAATCTTAAATAACTCAAAAACAGCAACATGTAGCTATAGGAATAGTTAGTATTGGTAGTAGTAGTTGGCGTATTTATGGTCGCAGAATCCAAAAATTAAAAAAAAAAGAAATCATCCTATTTAAAATAACTAATTTGGCGTCGATTTCCAGTTAACCGGAAGTGATATTTTGGTTAAAGTATTTTACGTTTATTGTTCCAATCTAACAGATAATGGCGCCAAAATCTGAAAAAGTAAGTAACTAATAGACCATCATAAACTATTAATGAACCACTTACGTTTTTTTATATCGCCAGTTGTTGAGAGTGATGTGCAGTCTGTTATAAACTGTCTGAAAAAATCTAATACTTTTGGTCATGACTATATTTCTAGCTCTTTGGTTAAACAGTTCTTAAAACAAATTCTATCACCTTTGTCTTACTTAATTAACTTTTCATTTAACAGGGGAATTTTTCCCATTTCTCTGAAACTTGCCCATGTCATTCCCATATATAAAAAAGGATTTGTAAATAATTTGGACAACTTTCGTACCATTATAGTGTACTTCCGACCTTTTCTAAAATCTATGAATCGATTATGAATCAAAAACTAATAAGCTTTTTCAATAAGCATAATTTATTTTCGACTTGTCAACATGTTTTTTTGCCTAAACATTCTACAAATACTGCTTTATTTCAATTTATTAACCAGATTTCTCGTGATATTGATGTCAGCTATTTTACTTTAGCTATCTTTATCGACCTGTCTAAAGCCTTTGATAGTGTTGATCACAAAATATTACTACATAAGCTTGAGTGTTATGGGATAAGGGGAATTGCACTATCATGGTTTGAAAGTTATTTGTCTAACAGAAAACAAAGAGTTATTATAGATAATTATCATTCTAAAATATCTAATGTCAGAAGAGGTGTGCCACAGGGATCAATCCTTGGGCCTACTTTGTTTTTAATTTATATAAATGACTTATCACGTTACATAACTAATTCTGACAATATCATTCTTTATGCTGATGACATCACTCTTGTATTTAGAAGCACTAATTTTCATAATGTTAGGTATGTGTTAGGTATGTTGATACATGTTTGTAGTTAAGGAGTAACTATAGTAAACAAGTTGTTGTTATTATAAATATTTTATCAATAAAATACTAGTTGTGTCAGTTGTAAGACTATTTTTATGTACCAGTGTACATCATAGTCAATGGACATTACAGTGGCGACGAGGATGGGATAGATCTCCGCGAGTGGCATATTTGAGATCTAAATCGTGGAAAATATTTATACGTGTAAAAAAAAAATGGCAGTGAATACAGCATATGTGGGGCATCTAAGAGAGTTTAATCCCAAGGAGTGTGAATGGAGCATATTTAAAGCCCGAATGCAGCAATTTTTTTTAGTCAACAATATTACAAATGGTGATATTAAAAGGGCTTTATTATTAAATTGTTGCAATGAGGAGAGTTTTCTGATCTTACATAACTTATGTGTCCCTCACGATCCAGGTACACAAAGTTATAAACAAGTTGTTATTATAAATATTTTATCAATAAAATACTAGTTGTGTCAGTTGTAAGACTATTTTTATGTACCAGTGTACATCATAGTCAATGGACATTACACATAACTTAATTGAAAATGTAAATGTTGTATACTCTAAATTGTGCCAATATGGTAACAATTTAACTATTAACTTGAATAAAACCCAATGCCTACTTTTTCGTAATTATTCGAGATATAATATTAATGATTTTCTTTTGAATATGAATAGAATCAATCTTATTAAGTCAGCAAAATTCTTGGTGTTTTTATCGATGGGACACTTAAAATGGAACTATCATGTAGATTACCTTTCTAAGGAACTATCGAAAATTTGTTATCCTATTTACAATTTAAAGAAATCTTGCAAATAGCTAACGCTAAAAACATTTTATTTTTCTAACTTCTACTCTAAAATGATATATAGAATAATCCATTGGAGAGGCGGATCAAATGTTGATCGCGTAATGATCTTATTAAAAGGAGTACTTAGAATAATTTATGATTTAGAGTATGGAGAATCTTGTAAACAAACCTTCAAAGAAAATACTACAAACTTTTTATGATTGCTACATCTACGAATTTCTTTCTGTTTTGTTTTCAAACATAAATCTGAATTTTCCACAAATCTTCCATCAACGTATGATATCAGAAATTCCATAAATTTATTACCCTCGTCTCATAGGACGGCTCTCTATCAAAAAAACATCACCTAATAGGGATGTAAGCTGTTCAGTAAGCTAATTATTATTATTATTATTACGTAAAATACCCTGTATAAATTTTATATGAAATAGGGTGATTCAAGTTTCTATTTTATTACAGAATTTCTGTGGACAACCTGCATAAAAAAATAACAAAAACCAACCATTTTAACATAAAACGAATTAAATTCTCAAATTCAACATTACTTTTTTAACCACAGAAAAAAAGAAAAGATCAAATTTCCGATGTGTTTCATCTCGAAATAGTTTGCGTTCCAAGTTTGCCATCAAAATTTCTGTTCAGTTTTAGGCTTCATCGGAGTTCTTTCAGTGAATTCTATGAGGCTCAAAACTGAACTGAATTTCAAGCTTTTCAAATTATCTTCGTTTTCATCTTCAAAATTTTGATGGCGAATTTTTATAGCATCTCTCCGTCCGTCCCTTTCTAGTCTTTGCAAAATAAATTTTGGGAGTGCAGAAATTTTTAATTTTATCACTAAAATTTCCGGTGGCTATTCCGTGTTCATGTAATTTCAAATGTGTTGTATCAACAACTACAAAATGAGTTATTGAATGAAAAATACGATCAATAAAACGTCTAATTCATGTCATTGTGTGTACAAACTACAAATACGCCTTTTTATGATTGTTCAAACCTATTCTTTGTGAAGTAACAACAGCAGTATTAATAGAAGTTACATACATGCATTACCAATAAGATACACATTTTATCGCTCTCCGTAAATAGCTATCGAGCACGGTAATTAACTATGATTTATGAATTCTTGAAACAAACCTTACGGTGTTAATAAAACGAAGGTTTGTTTGTTTAACTTGGAATAATCAATATCCTCGATTGTTAGTCATTGTTAGTAAATATTTGCGCTATCTGTGTATTTGTGCTTCAACAATGATGGAAAAAAAAGTAGCAGATACTAACCGAATGCATATTCAAAGGATTCCGCAAATAACTGTATTAGAATTTACTTCGTGAATAAATGCTACATGAATAATCATCGACTATTGTACTATCAGCTTTGTATTTTTTTTAGTTTGCACATTGGTACACAAGCATGAAGGAACAAATTAGTTCTGCGATAAAGATGTTAAAGTAAATTTCGTTATGTTATGGTCACTTTAGTATTAGGTAACAGTTCAACTACTTACATATTTAAATGGAGTGATTAATGATGTATTTATCAACGTTATGTGTTGGAATGCTTGGTTGAGTAATTATGATATTTGTCAGCAAATGAAGACAGGCGTCGTCAGCCTCACATCATTTCTAGTGGCAATTAGTTACATGGAATTTAAATGTTTCGTCATTTGTAAGTAAGATTTATGAACGCCACGAATTTAGTTGTCTGTAACTTAAAATAGGTGTATACATAATTGCACATCTTGTTCGTTTGCCTTACCTCAATAACTTCTGCAGTAAATTAGATACCTCTTATGTAATATGTCAAGAAAATATCCTTTTTAATGCCGATTATTATATAGTAATTGTCATATATTCCTGGAAGTATACATAATTTTGCGTTTAATCAATCGTCATTGGGTAACATATTTTGTTTAGAAAAATGTAATATTTAGAGTTGTTTATTAGATTTTATAATTATAATAATAATAATAACTCAGCACTACAGGCCTTGAAGGCCCTTGGCTAGAGTGTCGGAACACACCGAGCCACTGAGAAGTGTTGTCCGAATGGTGACCCAACCAACAACCGGTACCATTTAAAAATTGCTGGCTATGAAGTCGTCTTCAAAAATATTTACAGATACCTAGGAAAAACACATAAGCTATTATCAGATTACAGTAAAACTCGGATATAGCGAACCATGAAGATAACGAAAATCGTTCGTTATAGCCGAGGTGTAGATGTTTACTGTATTTATGCTGTAAAAGAGGTAGTTATTATGGTAATAAAGTTTATTAAACATTTTCTTAATAGTTGATAATGGAATAGAAAAAATACTTCCCAATTATATTCATATGTTCAAATTTTTTATTTACTGCATTTAAAAATAAGATAATAAATAACTCTTTCTCTGAAGATGTTTTCATTGACGCATTAAAAATTGCAAAAATTATACCTGTATTAAAGTTTTTGGATAAAGAGAACTTACTAAACGACAATCAATTTGGTTTCAGAAAAGGTCGATCAACTGCCTCCGCTGCTGAAATTTCTATACGAACTTTATAAGAATCTAGACATGAAAAATGCACGTATTGGATGTTTTGTTAACCTGAGTAACTTGGTTGATCATAAGGTCTTATTACAAAAATTAGAATGTTCGCGGATGACATGTTTTTGCTTGTAAGTGCTAAAAAAGGAAGACTACTGCCTCAATATACAAGCTAAATTCTTATTTCAATGTTAATCGACTACATCTAAATAGCAAGAAAAAAACTGTATTTGTAGAATTCCAAACTACCAACAGCGATAGGAATTCCTCACATTACGGTACTGTTGATGGGGGTAGTATTCAACAGGTAGATTCCCATAAATTCCTGGGCCTTACCATAGATTCGCGGTGAAGTTGGAAATTACATATACATTCGCTACGAAAGAGATTAAATACCGTTTGTTTTAGGCTATCGAGGTTGAGGCAGGAGCTAAGCATTGATGTTTTAAAAATATTTTATTACGCGAATTTCCATTCCTTAATATCTTATGGTCTTGCTGCCTGAGATGCTTCAACGGATGTTATAGTTGTTTTTAAAATACAAAAGAGAACTCTACGTACAATGTTGAGAATAAGCCTAGAACAACTTGTACAGAATTATTTAAGGATCTCGGAATAATGACTTTCCCATGCGTATATATCTATCAGTTGTGCACGTATGTTAAGGACAACACTTTTGATGTGATAAATATCAACCAGTATCACAACTATAATACCAGAAATATTCATCTACTGGAGGTCCCCGACACAGACTGACTTTAACTGAAAAATAATAAGCTACCCACTCGCTATAAAGAAATGCCATTGAATACATTTAAAAAATAGGTTAAACAGCTTCTCCAAAACAAAACTTATTATTCATTTGATGAATTCTTGAGAGATACTGAGATTTAAATTTTGGAGCCTATTATATATATTATGGCTAACTAGTACTTTGGAGGCTCTGAGAAATAGAGACTGTTTTTTAAAAATATCATTCGATGATATAGAATATCTTGAGAAAATTTGATGAGGACCAAGATTTGTATGTATAGGATATATGTATTTGTTACAGTGAAGAACCTGGGGATTGGGAGTACCTACCAGGAGCGTCCCCAGCGTGGTGGATAGGGGAAAGGCCATCTTGTCAGGGTTCGCTCAAAACGACGAGATGGTTAATGTCGGCTATAAGTTCGTCCTCTCTGCTTAAAACCGGAGCAGGGCGAATGAACACCGTTGCCGTGAACCACTTCCCCCTCGCCCGAGCTGTCGTGTCGTGGCTAAGGGCTTGCACAGGGTTATACACCGATGCCAGTTGTCGCTTTCGGCTACCGAAAGCCCAACTGTTAAACCAGGTCCTGAAAGGGATAGGGGATCTTGGCTTAACTGCACGGACCGAGGGTAGACAACCTCAACAAAAACCTAAATCCTAAGGTGGCGGACTACGTTGATGGGATGCGTGGCTGGATAGAAGACCAATCTACTAGTCCAACCTTGGGGCATCTGGCGCACCCCATTGTATTTAGTCTTACCTCTGCATGCAGGGCTCTGTGGAGGTGGACCTTTTCTTCCCTAGCTACTCGTGGGATCAACCATGAAGGAAGGACGTTTATTAACGGGACGACACCGCCAATAAACAGGAATTGGAGCAGGACCTCCATAAGAAGTCTTCCACTTCCAAAGTGAGAGCACCTCACAAGGAAGGAACAAAGGGAGAAGTAAAACGACTGGAGCAGATTGGGGAACAGGACGGCATCCATCCCCTCTCAAATTGCGTAGCACTAGCGCAACTCAAGGGCGTTACACCTGGGAGCACGTGAAATAGAAGAGCGAGACTTACCTAACCTGAAGCCTTCTGATATCCTACACATTCTAAAAGGAATAGGATTGGAAGGCCAACTGTAAAACAGCAAGAACAGCGGACACAATAGATCTTTTAGGTCGCAGTGTAATATCACCCTTGCAATATATACAATACAATATACAGTGAAGAAGTATTTCTTTTGAAAGATCTGTGAGAGAGGAATTCGTTCGAGCATTTTTATCGAAATAAAATAACTCAATATGCGCTAGTTCATCTCTCAATATTTTGTGACAGCTGACCTCATGGGCGGATCATCTTACGTACTCAACCATCGCTCGTTAAAATTTGGCCATGGAATATTAGTTAATTTAGTCAGTCAGAGATAGCATCTGCAATGTAGCACAGTGTCTTGTGAATGAGATTGTTTTCAGATCTTCTAAGGAAGGGACAGCTTTTTCAAAGGTTACATACCTGATTCTTGTAGCAGTAGAGCAGTGGTAGAAAATATGCTCAACTGTCCCCTTATCTTCTAAACACAGTCGGCAATCAGTCGCATCAGGGCGCCCGACTTTGTGTAAGAGCTTTCTGAGTTTACAATGACCTGTAGAAAGAGAGAGAATCACACAGATATTTTTACCGTCAAGTTCTTGCAGTTCCTTGGTGCTGGCATGAATAAGTGAAATACACTTCTTCGCATGCACCAAATGAGGACAGTTGTTCGGAGTATCGAAGCACTTTCTAATTTGCCCAGAATTTGATTTTCTGGTTAGCTACCGTAGGTGCTATGCCAATGGCAGGTTCTGGTCCCGGAAATTGTTTCGCAGCACACTTTCTGGTAAGGATGGCTGCTTCCTCAGACCCAAGTGAGTGCCCAGGTACCCATATTAGGGATACATTATTAGTCATCCCCAATGTACTTAGAGTATGTTTACAGCTCCAAATCTGTTTCGAGTTACATTTATACACCTCTAGTGCTTTCAACAATGCCTGACTAGTGTTGAATTTTTTTTTTGTTGATTTGTGCTTATAGTTTTTATGGAAATGGAAATATTGCACGGAATATTTCCTGTAGATTTTTATAAATTGGGTTTTAGGATCGTCGACCAACATGAGTGAGTGGTCTTGTATAAAGGCGTGAACAATTTTAAACAATTTACATTCATGGAAAGGGCGGCGATTAGATATTTTTCATTTCATATTCTTTTTTAATTTTGACAATTTGTCAAGTTTAGTGCAGATTATTATTTGTTTACTATGTACTTGAACACTTGCATTTGCCACGTTATCCCAAGGGAGCCTTTTTTGATCATACCATTCTGTAGTCGTAATTTTTTTTTGGTGAAACGGATTCTTTGTTGTTAATTGTTGATATGGCACGTTAATCCCTGACTCTATGCTGCTATAGTCGTGCAGCAATCGTTGGCTAAAAATAGGATGTTGTTACTCGGAAATCCACATTTAAACTGATTTTATTTCTTAGAATCTATAAAGCAAACAAAAATATAATCACTTTAGAAGCATATAATAAAAAGAAAGAATCCTACAGATTGTTAGTAAATAATATAAAAAAACCTTTTATGGAAATAAAATTTTACATTTAAATAATAAGAGTAAAACTTCATGGAATATTATTAACAAAATAACAAAGCCGACAAATAAACAAATAGAACCTATTACTCTGCGTACTGCAGCAGACCAAGTTGTAACTAGTCCGAAAGCCGTTTGCGAAGTATTTGTGAAGTCCTTTTATAATTTTGACAAAAATCACCAAAAACTTGATGCATTACACAATGTTCAATCTAGGAATAGCAGTTTCTTATGACTCCCACTGATGCATGTAAAATTGGACGAATTCTGTTGGAGATTTCTCACAAGCATTCGGCCGGCGTTGATGATGTTCCGTGCTTTATTTTGAAGCATGTGGCATCGTACATAGCAGAGCCACTGGCGCATGTAGTCAACCACTGTTTTCTAAGTGGAATATTTCCAAATAAACTAAAAATATCAAAGGTAATACCAATTCACAAAAAAGGTAGCAAGTCTGATGCTTGCAATTACAGACCTATTGCTATTCCAACAGCCATTACAAAAGTTTTTGAAAAAATTATAAATATTCGATTGGTTACTTACCTTAAGCAAATGGACATTTTTTCAAAACTCAATTTGGGTTTGTATCAGGTAGATCAACAACCGATGCCATAACATCATACATTGGATTATGTATATAAAGAAATCGATAAGGGTAATGCTGTACTTGGTTGTTTTTTCGATCTCACGAAGGCATTTGACACGGTAGATTACGACATGCTGTTGCGGAAGTTGTGGGTGCATGGAATACGTGGTGTTCCTTATGATCTATTTGTATCTTACCTCACTGATCGTAGATCCGTTGTTTCAATTAGAGGATCTGTAGATGGTGAGATCACAGAATTTTGCTCCTCAATAGTTGAAGTTAAATGCGGCGTACCGCAAGGGTCCATTATAGGTCCGACCCTATTCGTCATTTACGTTAACGATCTGCATGTGTCTCTGCCTTCGTGTCTGATTACTCAGTATGCTGATGATGTCAGCTGTATTATCGCGGGTTCTACATTGGATGAGGTATCTGTGCGAACGAGTAACGGCTTAGACTGAATGTATCGAAGACTAATTTAGTGCACTTCCGAGCTTCCGCAAATGTAATTAGTAGCCCCTGTATTAGGTACGATAATAGATCCATTCCAGAAAGTGAGTTTGTTGAATTTCTTGGTTTGTCAGTAGACCCTAGCCTGAGGTTTGATAGGCACTGCGCTGGCCTTCAGCGTAAATTAAGCTCTGCGTACTTTGCTGTCAGGAACTTGAGAACTATTGTTGGTATTGATGTCCTCCGCCTGTTCTATTTCTTTTATGTGGAATCACGTCTGAGATACGCAATAGTTTTCTGGGGATCGGCGCCGTGTGCAGAGATAATTTTTATTTCTCAAAAGAAAGTTATTAGGTGTATGCTTGGTGCCTCAGCCACGAAATCATGTCGCTCTTTATTTATAACTTTGAGGATCTTACCTCTTTGGTCCTTGTATTTATTTGAAGTGCTAATGTTTTACAAGCGCAATGAAGAGCTTTTTACAAAAAACAAGGATAATAATATGGCAACGCGGTCCTGCAATAATATAAGTGTTCCTGTACATAAAACAAGCCTCTATAAGCGTAGTCTACACTTTAGATGCGTAATGTATTATAACGCACTGCCTTCAGATATAAAAAACGCCACAACATTACGTTCTTATAGAAGCTTATTAAGGGCTTATATCAGTAAGTACAGCTTTTATTGTGCGGATGAGTATTTTAACGATGGGTCTCTCTAAATTTGTTGTTTTATTATTTAACCTTCAATATAGATTTTAAATTTTATTGTTCCTTAACATAACTATGCTTTTAATATGTGACACTAATGTTACGTCTGTGTTCTGTCCAAAATTTCATTACTGTCTGAATTTATCTGTAGGTATCATCTATGTTTATATTTTATTTTATACCACATTCTATTTGTAGTTTGGTACGTTGTATTCGAATTTAAATTGTGTGTATGGTCTTTATTAGCTGTATTTTATATTGTATTTGGACACTGTCAAAGTTTGCATATTGCAATTTTGCGACAATAAATATTATTATTATTATTATTATTATTATTATTATTAGAATTCTGGCCAACAATATTTAAACATTTTTTATTGATTTTTCTACTTCCGCTCTTAAAAGCTTATGTTTTATATTTAAGCTCAAACAACCAAAAGAAACCAAAACATGCATTACATTCCATTAAAGACAAATGAAGCGTAAATATTAGATATACATATAGATTTAATTGACAAGAGAGATGAGATTTCAAAGACATATTCTAACATAGAAGGACTGCTATACAATACTACAACTCTACGCGTAGGTAAGCAGATAAATACAGAAATCTTGCCTCGTGCACGGCCACGCATAGGTATAGATTTACCGTTCCCGATGTCAATTAGTCTATCGCGTACTTATATTAAAAAGATAGCCTAGAAATTTTCAGATTATCTCCGAGCTAATTAGAGATCTTCGGTAGGGAGAACAGTCCACAGGTCGACGGCGACTGACAGTTATGACGTGTAGAACAAGCGATCCCCGACCGACCGGCTGACAGCTAAACATAGCGGTCGAATTATCGCTTAGGTCCGATCTCGGTTTAACAGATAATTCTTACAAATATTTTATCGATAAATATATAAACGCGTAATCTGATGTATCCCGAGAGAACGAATTTGATAAATTAAGAGCAAATTCATGCCATAGCGTACAGTGAATAAAAAAGAATAAAATAGAATTGGTGATAAATATATGTGTGTACCGAAATACCATACGGACAAAATTCTGAATAAAATATCTTAATGAATTTTGGTACCCAAATTCCTCATTTAGGATATGTCATAAAGCTATTTATAGGTTTTGATAATACGAAAAAAGTATTAAAATTTTCTATTATAAATTAACTTGGGTATAAGTTTTTGTAATCAGATTTTGATCACTCATGTTCTCTAAATGCCTTAGCCGAGCCACTTCAATCTTGTAGCTTCGTTTATTGATCGGTTCTCTAATTTATAGTAATATACAGGGTGTAACAGCGGTAACGCCGTGGTCTCTGATGGTCAAATGGTAACAATTTTGAAATATTGTATATTAGGACACATGTAGGTAGATTAGATCTACAATTTAAAAATAATATGCAATATACAGCGTGTTCCAAAACTGGGCAGTACGTAAAAGTTATGTTTTTCTTAATGGAACGCCCTGTATTTTATGGAATTTTGAACTGTACACTAAAAACTAGAACAATTTTATTTAAGGTTCCCTATGCCTAATTTTTATAGTTTATGAGATGTTTCAAATTGTGTGAAAATGCAATGTTGCAAAAAAAGTCTAATATCACGGAAAAGAATTAATTTAGAGAAGTGAAATGAAAACTGTAAATAGCAGATCCTTTGGCTGATTGAATGCGATATTCAACGTTGTCCAGTAGTCTACAGGATGTTCAAGAACCTAAGTCAAACTTCGTGAATTTTGTCGTGGCGTACTCTGTTATTTAGAATGGAACTCCATTATATTTTACGTTGATAGATAGGAATTTTTATTTTCTTTAAACCAGTATTAGGAGTCCCTATACCTATTTCCACTAGTTTTGAAGTTATTTGGTTTTTTTTTAGGTGGTCTAAGTAAATTGTCATTACCTTAATTTAATCTAGGTAGCTGGTGATTTTTTTTGAATATGTCAACTTGACGTGCATCCCGTTAGTACCATGAAAGCATACTAGTTGCCAGAAACAACTGATATGGTTTTTGTTTCTGGCGAACAAACTTTGTGAATTTTATTCGCCCCTAACTTTGTTATTTTAAATGGATCCGGTGTATCTTTACATTGATTTAATTAATTAATTTTATTGTCCGAAAAAATTTTCATAATTTACTTGAATATCATAAATGCTAAGAAGTAAATACAAACTAAACAAAACAACAGTAAATATTTTTGTATAAAAAGATAATAAAGGATTTTTTATGTATCTATAAAATAAAGGGGAAAAAGCGCAATAAAATAAACGAAAAGGCATTAGCATTCAACATAATTGCCATTTTTTCCAATGCATAAAATAACTTTCTTCAAATGCTCTTCTAACGTTCCTCAGCATATTTAGTGTTATCTCTCGCGTATTTCCACCTATTAGGAGTCCCCGTCTAGTTGAAACACATCCGGTTTCTAATATTTAAGGGAATGCTTTCCAAAAGAGCCCAAAAGTCCTTTTTAAGGAAGCTTAGAAATTCGTTTCCATTTAGGTGCCTATTGAAGAAATGTGGACCAATTACATGATCACCTACAATGCCTCCAAACACGTCTAAACTCCACCTATGTTGCCGATCAAAATCAACTCTTCGTTTATAATTCATGGCGTATAATTGTTCGTGGTGTTGAAAGTGCTAGGGATGGTATTTGTGTTTTTTCAGGATCCTAGATACGCTCATGTGACTTAAACCCATTTCATTAGGAATCTTTCTTATGCTGCTATGCGGTTCTTCAATGATTACTCTTAGTACCACAAATTCATTTTCTTCGCTCACAATTCTTGTAGTATGTCGCTTTATGTAAGCGTTGCCTGTGGTACGAAATCTGTCCAACAGTTTTTCAAATACCCTTTTATCCGGATCTTTTCGATTAAGGTACTCCTGCGCATATACCCGAGACCCAAGGAAGCTGTTTTCCTGACACTTACCAATAATTAAACTCATATCAGTTCTTTCTTGCAACGAGTATGCTTTCGTGGCGCTAATGGGATACACGTCAAATTGACACATTCCAAAAAAATCGCCAGCTACCTAGATTAAATTAAAGTAAGGTATTGACAATTTACTTAAACCACCTAAAAAAACCAAATAACTTAAAAACTAATGGGGATAGGTACAGGCACTCCTAATGCTGGTTTAAAGAAAATAAAAATTCTTATCTATCAACGTAAAGATATACTGGGTGTGAAGGGCCCTACCTAAAGAAACTTCCACATAAGGAAGAGTTGTCTACATAGGAAAATAGGAAAAATAGAATGAAGGAGGCATTTCCATCCTTTTCGTAGAATTGTTGAAGAAAAGTACTCCAAAGTTTGCTAAAAAGGGTAAAAATATGCTTAACAGAAGGAGGATATACTTTCGAACATTTGCTATAAATTTTGATAATTATAAATTATTACTACGTGTAAATACTTTCAATTGAGGTTGTATTTTGTTGTGGTTTAATGTTCATTTATTTTTTGTTATAATTAAAAGACAAATATTAAATCTTATTTTAATGGTTTATGAACAAAATACATATTATTTAAGTAATTAAGTAAATATGTAATAAAATCTAAATTATATATCCTCTACAACAGTTCTTTTTCTCTTCGTCATTTCTCCTTATGTCTCTTTTTCTGATCCAATAATTTTAAATTTATTTGCTCATCTTCATATATATGTATTTTCCTAAATATGAATATTCTCTTCAGAGCTACAATGATATTATTGTTTTTAGATTATTACTTCCATTTATTGGTCTTCCACAATTCTCCAGTAAGCACTCCCCAATAATAGAGTTTTGTATTTTTTTATGCACGTACAATATCGAGCCCGTCAAATAATTAGAATTTATTCATCTCTTTGTATTCCTACTTTAATTCCTTTGAGGTCAATGATATGACTTACTAACGCTTTAGTCACCAATTATTACGAACGTATTTGTGGTCACGCTTTTAATTTATGATATGATCGTGCTAAATGGATGTAAATTACAGTAAAATTCGAAAGAAAAACGAATAATCCTCCCTTAGACACGCACACATGTAGACCTAATTGTACGGGTATCGTACGCTTATCAATGCTTGCAATCATATACCACTGAAATATCCAAGGCTGATTTATTGGCGTGCGAAAAAGGAGAAAGGCATGTAGAACAGAATAAAACAAAGTCGCCCGTGATCGATTATTTAAAAAAAGTGAAATAATATCGTTTTGAATTGGACATATTTTATGTAGGATGTGTATAAATAGATCCCATAAATAAACGCGTGCGCTATTAAAACCCATGCCGACGAAGGCGATGCGGGAAATTGGAAGAAAAATGGGATACCTCGGTACGAATGACATATGGAGAGATCTATCGTTATGAATTAGTCTACTTTTTAAAATAAATTTTAGTATAGGGGCAAAGTTTTTTTCTCTTTTTGCAGTAAATCTTCCTCAAATTATTTTTTTATTATATTCTAATACAAAATATAAAGATCCCACCTGGTATTTTCTCTCGGTTTTAAGAAAATAATGTATGGTCTGAACACTTACGTGACGAAAAACCTGTGGACGTTCGAAACAGTTGACTTCGCCCTAATTCCTTTTAGAAAGAGTCGGATATGGATTGTTTGATTTAGTCACTGGGTATAAATCAGGCCTTTTTGTTATCCCCTTAACATCGCAGCCTAAAGCCTATTACATTTATTCCGTCCCTAGTGTATTTCGTTACAGGAACAGGTTAACCCCTTTTGGTAGGTTTAGTAGCCTGTAGTCCTGCAACATTTTTCGGCAGATCACTCATCGGGTTGATTGGTCCCAACAATGATTCCCAGTCTCTGCCGTTCCAATGCAACGCACTCAAAAACAATGCAGTAGGCTGTCTTCTCCTCAAGTACTTCCATAATCAGCCGTATCTTGTCAGCAAGCTCGTTACCGTTCTATGCTGTATTCCGTTGAGAGCTAATACATTCTCAGCTAGTTGCCAAGATGGTTGCTTCATTATCCGTTTCCGGTGAACCTAGTGTTTTCTTACGATCCACTCGGCCACTGCACCACGTACAGCAGCTTTAGTTATTCCCAGATCCAGTTCTGGTCCTGTGAATATTATTTCAGAGTCCTTTCTTCCTAGCCTCTTTGTAAGTTTATTGCATGGTATGCCCTTATGGCACATCAAAGTGACTTTGTTTTCTGGCCAGGATTTTCAAGCAATTATTGTTAAGGTTATTTGATAAGATGTTAGTGTCCTTAGAACAGCTTGGCTATTCGATAGGATATTAATTTGCTAGCCCTTGGGTTGTTTTTGTTTGGCGCATGTTTCTATTGCTAATATTTACGACATAGGAAGATCTCGAGTTAGGTAAATCCGTCGTAGATTTCGTGTGCTCCCATGTGACAGACCTGAGTCACCGGTACTGATCACAAATTTCACGAAAATATTCATCCTACTCCCCAGAGAATCAACATTCTGCTTCCTTTGTTATTTCAAGCCTCTTAGATTTCATATACTCCCAGGTGTAAGACCCTTGAGTTACACTGTGCTGCGTAATTTTAGAGAATGTTCATCCTACTCTCCAGAGAATCTACATTCTGCTGTTATTTCAAGCCTGCATTCGTCTGTTATTTCAAGCCTCTTACTTACATTATTTTAGTTCGCAATGAGCTTGCAGAATCGCTGTTGGTCTGCGGATGTTGTTGTTTACTTTGATAGATGCATTCTGCAGACCTGTTCCAATTACATATATCCAGAAGGGTTCCAGTTTACTTTATTTTTTTGGAAATTGTTCCAATTTTTTTATTTTTTCTGGTCTGTTACACTTTTTAATGAATTTAGAATTGTGCTGTTACTTATGCCGCAGCAGTCCCTAAAGATGGTGTTTGAGCCCCTTTTCCGCAGCAAGATTATCAGTTATTTCATATGCTTCCACTCTCATGTGTTCCTTAATTCGTCTGGTTCTTTTTTTGCCCAAATCATTCAGTTTTCTTAGGCAGTCCCAACCTCTTAGAGCTGATTATGCGTGAGCTAACTGCTTGACTGTAAGATACTATGATAATTCTTTGATTTACTGCACTTTATCGATACTGAACCGTACGATTTTTTCTATAACATGTGTTTTCATCTGAAAGATATTCGTGTGTTTGCGCAAGGTTTTGAAACATTTGATTCTAGGCATGTATATTCCTATTTTAGTTCTCTTAAGCATTTTGAAGCACGCCATTGGATAACATTTTTATTCAGGTTTCAGATAATCTGTTGACGCCATTTATCCTTACAACTAAGCTTTATGGTAAATTCTTCCACAAACCTATATTTTATTGGGATGTTGTATTAGAAGAGGTCTCAAATTTAGTAGAAGCCTATACTCAACAGTTTCTTCCTTAATAATTCTGCCTGTGGATTTTTTTCCTATAAGCCTCCATCAAAATGTTGGTGGAAGTAAGGTGTCGAAGGCCTTTTGGATTATTTTCCAGTTAATTCTATGTACAGTAAAAATAAAATTACAAGTACAATAATTGTACACATCTGTCAGCTTCCGTGCTTATTTATAAAAGTTGTGCGGTGTGCTTTTTTCATGTTTTGTTATTAAATATATTCCATTTATTTCAGCTAACACTACAGACTTGAATTCGTTTTTTATAATGATAATCTGTTTGGAGGTTGATTGTGTCGTGAATTCAACAAATTTTTAAGCAACCAAATATCTGCCCATTGGAAGCACGTCATAAAAAATATATTATTTCCAATAATAAGATTGCAAATATTTTTGGTAATTTCATAAACAAATTAACATATAAATTATATTCTTTTTATTTCTACTTTACCCAGTATATTTAGAATGCAAATCCCATCGCAATACATTCTGACCAAATGGAACGCTAACTAAGAACTCAGCATGACGCGAAACAAGCCAGTTAATGAGACTTAATGAAGCGAAATTACCAGAAATCCATTCACGATCTAGACAACCGACGGCGCTAGATTATCTATTATCTCTTTCTTTCTAACTCATTTTGCGATCATTACGACCAAAGTTTTTCCTTTGTTACGTGACTCACATCCGGCATACGTGCGTGCGTAAATCATTGATGAATAAAATACGAGGATCAAATGTCACCAGTCCACTCTAGGAATGAATGAATGAATCCAGTCAGCTTTGCGCTAATTCTCTCCAGTTCATTCCGAGTAACATTGGTCGCGTCCCAGAGATACGCCGAGGTCGAAGAAATTGGCCGCGATCAGCTGCTGTTCTTGCTACCGTATCATTCTTTAGGGCATCTCCACGATCAATTACCTAATTAGGGGGTTGAGTTCAACTGTTTACTCATTCATTCAGTAATTAAGAAGGATCTTATCCTAGGTGACGAAAGAATGAGGATTGACGTAACAGTGTTGTGAACTATTAAACTATTAAAACTGTATCATGAAACAATCCAATTATCAAATATTAGGAATAAATAATTATAATAGAATTCACCACCTAGGATTAGTGTTAGTGAGAGATGACATCCGTGTGGTTTGATTCACTTTTTAATGCATTTAGAATTGTACTGTTACTTATGTCGCAGCAGTCCCTAAAGATGGTGTTTGAGCCCCTTTTCCGCAGCAAGAATCGTCTCGTCTATTGCTACTATGAGGATCTATTGTTAGCGGATGTTATCTTAAAGTTCATCCAATAAGTTCAGACTGGTGAGGTAGCTTAATATCTTGTTGAATGAGATCATTTCTTTTAGCGAAGGGTTACATACTTGATACTCATAGCGGCAGGGCGGGGACAGAAAATGTCTCCTGGCAGTGGGCTTTCTGCATCTTCCACAGTGATCAGGAAGATGCAACTACCTTGACACTTTTACGGCTCACTTCAAGCAGTTATTGGTTCTAAAATGATTAAGTGAGATAGATTACAGTCTTTTGCATGCACCAAACCAAGACAAATGTTTCAGTATTGCAGCAGTGTCAGATTTGTTGTGTAACTACACGGAAAAAAAAATGTTGTCCGTGTACCCTAAGTGCTATGCCAATAGCAGATTCTGGTCTCTGAAATTGTTTTACAGCATCCTTTTTCGCAAGGGCGTCTAGTTGCTCATTTCAAATAATGATTGAATGAATGCCAGAAATTAGAATAGATTATTAGCTGTCCCCAATATATTTAGAGTGTTTTTATAGTTTCAGATCAGCTTATTATTATAAATTTAAAATGTAATATGTAAATTATAAACAAGAAGAATGTGTAAATTGAAAACACAAATTGCACTGAAAAAAATAAGTTAAGTAAAGTGTTTACTTGATAAAAAATCATTTATAATAGATAAAGTTTTACTTGTAATTATTCTCCTCAATTAATACCCGCAATTAAACCCAGTTTCCTGAATGCAAGTTCTTACTGTAAATAGTGCTCTTATTAACGGCTATTACACAGCGTACTTGACAAATTCTTGTGTAATAATCGTAATCAAACTGTTGATTTGTGGTAAGTAACGTATTACTTGTGACTACTGGTACTGTATATAACTACAGCATATACTTAGTACAAGTAATAACAATACTGATTGCTACTAAACTAATGTATTTTCATAAATAGGAATCAACTTGCCACAACTATGATTATTTGAGTGTTGCTGCACCTCGAGTATTTTCGGGCAGCATCGGTAGTTTTACCGTTTTGCACCTAACCGTCATAAATCGTGTTGAATCACGTACACGCGATAGACGTAGACGCATAAACCTCCCGTGCTTAATAAAGATGTTTGATTATTAATACTCGATAATACCTGTGTTAGAAGTTAGAAATAGAACAATTGCTTTCAACTTGGGGCTTCAACTCCACTACTTAAATGAATTTTACAGAGGTAACATGCGTGGATCATCTTTTGATATGCGCCCTTCATAATGATAAACAATATATTACAATGTATTAACATTTAAGAGTATCGGCAAGTTGTTAAGGATTCCATTCAATCAGTTGGGTAATTGTTATCCTTCTAAAGCTTGTTTTGAAACGTCTGTTCAGGTTATTCGTTATTTACTTGTTCTTTGCTGTTATTATGTAGCTTAAACATTACATTACATTACATTAATATTAGGTAGTCACTGTGTTTGTCCTCTACAAAATAAAACTATTACTAATAATACTGCTCTTTTTTTCTTAAATAATGAGCATTATTTATCATCTTTAGTAAATTAAATGTGAATTTAAGCTGCACAAATCTTCGATTATTAATGCAATCGCCGCTACAGTACACTGACATAATAATTAAAAATTATTTGCAAACCATTCTGAATGACGCATTGCTCGGTACGCAGTACTTATAGTTTCGGTTGCATAATTAATCGAAGATTTGTGGACCTTCAATAATTTCTGAAAGATGGTACATACATGAGATAATATTGGAAATTGATTGTAAGCTACATATTAAGTAGCTAGTAACATCATTAACGGTATAGTTTAAATTAAAGTATTTGCATTTTAAAGCATATATATACAGTAAAGAAACAATTACGTTTTTCTTTCATGATTATTAACATTTTGCGTTTCTATTATTTTTATTAAAATAAATTATACTAACTCATCGTCTAACATTTTCTATAGATTCTATATCTTTTACAATTTGCAAGTTGGTAAGAAATGAGTATGGTGCCATGCGCTTTTGTTACTGCACCCTTATTAGTTTAACAGGAGAAATTAAGACATCTTTCCACATTGCTGTTTAACATTGTACAATCTTAAAACGAGTCTTAAAATATGTATGAAATTTATAAATGTATAACGTGGAAATAAGTTTCAGGACGTATATTTCACAAAAATCTGTAGATTAACGGCTTGGGCCCGGTTTCGTGCCTAATTTTTAGGCCAGAATCGATATATAATCACTGTTAAAAACTGTTCAAAACTAACTTAATATTGATTACCAATTCGGGCCTGAAGATATGTCCTTAGGCACGAAACCAGTCCTAATTTTTCACACAGAGTACACAGCAAGCTATTTAATAAATATTTACTAAAATTTCTCGTTTCATACACTAACTGTAATCGAACAACAAATTTAGGGCAAGTATATTGTATATTTGTAGCAAACCATTACCTTCTATATAGATCAAACAGTCGACCTATAGTCGGGGTATAATATGTCGGAACCATTCGGCAAGAGTGAAGTAGGGATGCGTTGGTGATACCACGTGATACATCGCTTCAGTCAATAGCGCGCAGTTGCATTTTGTTGGCAAAATCAGGTAATTCATGCTATCTCCCTTCCCGAATAGTTCCGACCTGCCATGCACTGACTATAGGTCGACTATTTCATCTGCATATCAGGTGTTTAGTGAACGTGCATTAATGATACTGTTTCTTTATCACAAGTAATCCAAATAGCTTGTATTAATTGAGGTTAATAATGAAGGTGTGATAGCCGTTACAGAATAGTTCGCTCACAGCAATACACCTACTACTTGACATGCACATGGGCAAATCTTTTACTTACTGCAACTGCATATATTCTTTGGCTTAACTACTTCAGTTCAATTATCATAAGTAACTTCATAAGTTACCGGTATGAAGCAGACCGTAAGTAACATAGATTGCTTGTTGTTAGTATCAGTCTTTAGGATTTTTTTAATAGTGCTAAGTAATCTGTGCTTTTGTCCCCTATTCAGCTGAACTTTTTACTTACGATAATTATATTTTTATTTATGATTATTAACTTTTTTCTCAGTGCGTATATATTGAATTTTATTTCCAGCCATATATCCAAAAAACAATTGACATTAAATGTTGTATATATTACATTTCAGCACCATTCGCACATATCAATAAACCGTTTTTGTAGGTGATTGCACGTAAACCTTGACATATGATTAGCGATGAAAGTCGGTTTATACACTCGGAGGAGCGCCAATGACACTTGATAGGCAAAAATTCGACTTTGTTCCTAGTGTTATTCCCCTTTCATTGCTCTTGCTAGTATGGTTATCTATGGTCTGATTTTATCAGATATATGTGACAAAACGATTTTAATAGCCAACGCTTTATTTTAATATCTCAAGCCGTATACCCACCACACCGTGTATCATTGTAATTCTGGGAAGAGTGTCTATTCGAAAATATGAAAAGATACAGTGATTTAATTTTTTTTTTAAGTACCGACGACGTCATATTTCGAAACATATGATAGTTGTTGGAAATCAAAGTTGCATATTAGAATAAAAATATTTCGAAACATATGACAGTTGTTGGAAATCAAAGTATGTTACATATTAGAATAAAAACCCTACAAAAACTTTTCTTAAGGTTATTTTTTAATAGAACCTATAATTTAGCCAAAAACAGGGTGTTCCCACGCATTTGCCTGACCCTGTATAAAATCACTATTAACTCAGAACGCGTATTCCTTTTTCTCTCTCTTTCCTTTTACTGTTAATTCAATTATTTTTTGTCATGTTCCGTATTCATAAGATTTTTTTTATATTTTGTTTTTGGTATTCTTATTATCCTTTCCTCTTGACTTTAATGTATATTGACCAAAAGAGTTATTATTATTAATTCCAATAATAACTGATAATAGTAAAAAATCATATTTTATGGCGTAGGTAATTATATGTTTGTACGCATTTTTTAAATTCCAATATAATTATTACACTTTTTCCCAGAATAAGTCATACCGGACTTCCTGAATCTTAATTAAAGAAAACATTTGCACTTGCTTACGTTTAAGCTTTTTTTTGGCAAAGGCGCCGCGACAGGCAATTAAACGTAATGACTACTCATTCCCGAAGCCTTTATTTATCGAGAAAATTACGCGGACACGGCGTGTTTCGAACAACTCCAATTATCGCGCCTTGTAATAACAATAATTTGATTGTTGCCGCCATTGTCTTCGCCTTTTTGCTCCTTTCCACGTGTACACACACATTCCTCTTCAATTTCTTACAACGTAAAATCAAAACCACGATAATTATAGGGTGCGTACGTCGTCCGCTAGGAGACGCATTGTCGCTGGTGACTGGGCGAAAACCGGACAGCGCACAATGGAGGCCCCGACCGACGGATTAGCATAGCCGGCAAGTAGTACGATCGTTATTAACGCGTCGATCAAAGAGTCCGACGACGTTAACGTTGCGCGATACGTTGTATCGGCGCACAGCACAGGGGAAAAGGAGTTGGGGCGAAAGAGGGAGGCGTACGCGACCTCGCTGCGTAGGCCGCGGAAAAGTGGAACATCGGCGGAAGCACACACGCGCACCTAACCGGTGGTTATCTCTTAAGGCGGAGGCATGCTGCTGTGTTGCAGCGGCGTTTAATTAGCGCTCGAGCCGCTTGCGTTGTGAACGGCATACGATAATTTTAATTTAATTAAAAGCAAATACCCGATGTAATCAAGCTGATATGTCTGGTAGATATATACAGGTATATACACTGGCATAAGGTTATTTACCGTCTCTTTCTAAACGAAGGTAAGTGGTAGAGCTATAGTTTGTAATATTCAATGGAAGAAGCATATATTTATACACTATAGCAGTGTTTCCCAAACTTACCTAAAGTGCGACCCCTTTTTGGTAAAAAAAATGTTCGCGACCTCCTATTTCCTCCTACTCAGCACTAAAACCAAAAAAGAGACAAAAATAACCTAACTAAATTACAAGTAACTGATGTTTGTCAAATTTTATTTTACCTTACTGTTTAAGTTTAAATTAAATAAATGAAAAATTAAATTCAACAGTTATTTTAATTGCGATCTGTCCTGCTGGTAACTAGTAGTTCTTTCACCACACTGTAAAAAAAGTTGCAGTAAAATTACATGTAAAATCGTTGGTAACAAAGTTGCCTACAATTTTACAGGTAAATTTGCTTCATAAGGTAAAATTTCTACCATCTAGTAAATTTCACATGCTGATGTGTCTTTCAAGATTGTACTGTAAATTCGTATGTAAATTTATATGAACTCTATATTTACCGAACACTCAAGTAATTTTCATATGTATTTTTATAAAGAGAGCAAGCAACTTACCTAATTCTTTTATAGCACCTAATAGGTCATACTGAATCGCTCAACCAGGGATCAAGAATGAACACGCTTGCTTGTTTGTGACGCACATGATATCATTGAGCCAATAATAAGTTCGACAAACGAATAGAATTACCTACGCGCACAGATAAAATATCCAATAACCAATCACATTGCGGCGTAATGAATTCGTATTTTCCATGATATCTATAGTTTTACCCGAAAAATTCAAGTACAACACAATAAATATAAAAATCCTTCATATTTATCAGGCAAAATTAATAGTTCACTAATAAAATTACTTTTAAAATGCACTAAATACCCCAAAAAAAAATGTCAATTTTACACTTTTAAGTAAATTTTGGGAGTAAATACAAAATTGTACATGTTTTTTTCCTATATTTTCCTTTTGAATTTCTGTTACATCTTAAACTTACATGAAAAAGCTATAAATTTTACCGAAATTTCTTTTTCCATGTTAAATATCCTAGAAAAAACATGTAAAACAAAATTTACATGATCTAGTGTGGTAAATTCATAACGTTATTACATGTAATATTCCTGATTTACCATGACAAAATTACTGTAATTTTTTTACAGTGCAGACCACCACAATAAAAATAAAATATCGACTTTACATTGTACATCGCGATATCTTTATTTGTGCCTACATCCTAATGCATATAATGTCATATGGAGACATTGTTTTTTACATCGAGAAACTCTTGCATCGAAAACTTTACCACCTGAAATGGGTTGTGTTATGAAAACCGTCATCAAAGTTGTAAATTCCATTAAGGGAAAAGCTTTGCAGACACGTATTTTTCGAGAAATCTGTGAAGACATGTATGCTTTATTTGAAAATCTTTACCACACCGAAGTAAGGTGGCTCTCAAGGAGCAACACAGGAAGATGAGAAGTCCCCATATGAAAATCAATTTTCCGATCCTATTTGGCTTCTGAAGCTAGGTTTTCTAGCTGATATTTTCGAACAATTGATATTTTGAACAGTAATTTACAAGGACGCGACGTTAATATAATTGCGGTAATAGATAAAATTAAGGCATTTATAAGAAAAATTGATTTATGGTTGACTTCAATTTGCAAAAGCAGTTCGATTCATTCTAGTGTATTCAAGAAATTATGGAAGATGAATCAAATTATAGTGGTACAAATTTTGAACAAGTTCTTGCAGGCATGCAAGTTTGCTCAATTTGAAACAACAGCTCTGTGATTATTTCCCTGAACAAATTCAAAATAGTTACGACGGTTACAGATGGATACTGAATCCGTTTTTAGCCGATTCCTTTCAACATGTTGAAATACCAATAAATATGAAAGAAAAGGTTATTGAAATATCAAGTGATGGAGTGAAATTTTTTGTGTGCATTTTTTCCCCAGTATCCGGACGAATTTTGGACCAAAAGGATGCAGGAATACCCTTAGTTAACGCAAGAAGCTGTCAAATATTTGGTTCCATTTGTCATATCATATTTATGTGAGTTAAGTTTCTCATACATGACTGCCATCAAAACAAGAGTGAGAAATCGCCTCGTACTGAAAACGATATAATTTTGTGTGTCCCAAATACAAAGCCTAGATTTGAAAGACAGAAAAACAGGCACATGGATCTCATTAACATTAAAATATTTTATTTTTTATTTATTTTATTTTTCTCTTATATTTTACTTTCTTTCTTTTTATCTTTAAGAACTTATTAATATTTAGTTTTTATGTTTCATTTGATAACTAATTGTTAATTTTTATTTACGCTATTAAAATAAATGGAAACATAATTGAACAAAGTGATTTTGTCTTATTTTCGAAATTTGCGACCCCCCTAGTACCTTACCACGACCCCCCAGGGGGCCGCGACCCACACTTTGAGAAACTCTGCACTATAACAAGCTTTTTTATGTATACCGGACCAATGTGTCACATGTGGGACTCCTGTCTACCCATTAAAGCGCCCTTGCACTCTCATATATCTACGCCATTGGAACCTTTTTTCTATATGAGAGCCGTCTGACCTGAAGTCCCGGAAAACACTGCAGCCTCTTGGCTTTTTGTATTTGGTCTCCCATTTCTTTTACAGTAAATTATATCAGCCATTCCAGTATCCTAGTACCCTTCATTAAACCTGAGCAGGTCTCTAGCTAGCTAATCACAGCAATCCTGTGGTTTCATTTTTGGCTTGCCAAAAATTACCTGTCTTTCTGCGTCCAGAACCTCGCAGTCGAACAGAATGTGGTAAGCGTTCTCTATCATTCCACTATACAATCTGTAGTTGGTATCTCCAATGCTGGTCCCAATTTTCTGTAAGTATCTTTTCAGTGCGCAGTGCCCTGCAAGGAGACCTGTTACGGTGCGAAGATGTTCCTACTAAGCTGCAATAGTTCTTCTATTTTCTTTTTTGATGGTCCCTTAATACATGTTTTTTTTCCATGAATTGCGTGGGTGTTTTATCCCAGAGTTGTTTGTGTTTTTCTTTTACCACCAACTTCTTGTATGTATGTATATAAATGGAAGGGTGATGTTACACTGCGACCTAAAAGATCTGTTATGTTCCCTATTCTTGCTGCTTTACAACTGTCCTGAAAGGAATAGGATTGGACTATTCCTTCTTCCACTTCCAGAAAGTGTAGGATATCAGAGTGTCTAGTCTAGGTAAGTCTCCGTCTTCGACTTCACATGCTCCCAGGTGCAACGTCCTCGAGTTGCACAGTGCTACGCAGTTCGGGAGGAGATGGATGGGTGTTTCATCCTGTTCCCCATAAAATCTACATTCAGATTCCTTTTCCAATCCAAGCTCAACTCAGGTGTCCTTTCAGTCTACAATGGCCTGAAAGTATTCCTGTTAATATGCAATTTTTTAACATATCATCCCGGATCATCTCCCAGGTTTGATCACCGTCAGGAGATTGAGGCCTATGCCTAATCATTCCTTCCTTGACCATTCTGAGTGTGGTTCTTTTTGCCACGCCCTCTACTACAATATGGAGAGGGGTAAGATCCAATACTACTTCGATAGCTGCTGTTGGGCAGGTTCTCATAGCCTCCGTTATGCATACACATGCTAATCTTTGCACTTTCGAGAGGTTAATTCTCGCGGTGGCCAGATTAGTTCTTTTGCTCCAAGCGTTGTATACATCTACCCAACTTTTTAGTTCCCCTCGTGCTGTGCTTTTGAACACTCTTAGAAGAAGATCTAAGCCTCTGTATGAAGCCGATGATGCCTTTCTTGCTAACGCATCTGCTTTTTCATTTCATTTGATTGCCGAATATCCGAACACCCACAGCAAAGCGGCTTTATTACGTTCTAGCAGACTATTCAGTCTCGAATGCATTCCCAAACTACTCTTGATTGTATTTTCGGGTTCACTAATGGCTCTGAGTATCGCCTGGCTGTCTGTCACAATATAGATCCGTTTGTTCTTTGGCCCTTTAATTGATTTTAGTTACACAATGCAAAGGGCGATCGTCGTGTTTCTCACCTTACTATAGATTTCCACCCCAATATCGTTCCCGGTTTTTGATCCGTCTGTAAACCAGATCAGTTCCCTGTTCTGTAGCTAGTTTGATTTCAGCTTATCCGATTCGTAATTTCCACTTCAAATTATCTGTGCAATAGATATGTTGAGATCATGTGGTCATATCTCACTATACTATTGCGTTTGTTATTCCTAAACAAGCAAGTCTCTGCACCTTGCTAAATTAAGTTATAGCAGTTTGTTACATCTTTGTCCACCATACAAGAGATGCATAATTGATCATAGATCTGACCACTGCGATGTATAGTCTGCGGATTGATGCAGAGCGAGTAGCGTAGTGGGAATGCGTCGAGGCAGTAATACATTGATTTATGTGTACACTGTGAATGTATTACTGTCTCAACACATCCCCCTACGCTATTTCCCTTGCGTCGATCCACAACTTGATTATGTACCATCGCCGTCACTCATAATGTCGGTTGGTAATGTATATCCAGGAGCACGGTCACAGTCTACCGTTCCCGGTTTATCGGGTCGGCGCGGCAAGCAGAGTTCTTATGCAGGTGGCCTCGGATACTTGGAAATGATTCAAATGTCTTTTTAAGGATTAAAAATCGTTTGAGATTATGCCTAAAGAAAAAATACTAGGAATTAAACAAACTTTTCAGTTAATGCGTTGTATATGTAATTTTAAAGCTGTATATTTGTTTTTGCCAATCCATTTGATTAAGGTTTGCAGTTTTAAACACAAAATATTAAGTCTTGATTAATTAAATATTGAATATGTTCATTACACTCGGTATTATCAAATGCGAACTGCATCTTTTAATAGGTATTTGCTATTTTTTCTGTAATATTTCGTGTTTCTCGGCATTTTTTTAAAACACCATATATTACGTTCATAACATGCATTACCATATTATAGCAATAAAGGTAGGGAAAACTATTATAGTTTGGAGAAGAGAAATATTAGTTTGTTTTTACATATTTACGTAAGGTATATTTTCATAGTTTATGGTTATAGAAATAAATACGTAGTTTTTTATTTTATTTTTCTACTAATTTAATATTCTAGGAAAATAAAAAAAAACACTCGCGATTACCACAGACAATCGTCCCGAAAGAAAATATCTTTTACGGCATGCGACATAGATGCCGCAACCTTTTCGGCTTGAGCAGAGATTTCCGTTCGGAGAATTTGTTCTTTGTAGTTTCCGCTTAAGCATTAATCGTAGAAATATTTTTATAAAATCTGTGCATGCGCAATCCTAGCTAGAGTTTTAATTCCCTTGTTTACGAAATTTTGTTCCAATCAACTATTTGTATTTTCCCTCATCGCATTTCATCGTATTTACATAATACATATAATTAACATTATCTATCAATAATAAAGATAATCTATTGTGCCTAGTCGAGTTTAAAATTTGATGCTTATTGAAAGATATTTCTCTTAAGAATTGTTTATTATTTTTATTGAAATCAGTAACACTGTCCCCTGGATGTGTTGATAAATGTGCATCGAATTTTTAAAATCTGTTGGGTTACTATTCTTATCAAGAAGGAGATTTATTTGAACGTTTAATCAATAATTAATGTATTTCATCGTGAAGGTTTCTTGAGTCAGTTTTATTTTATGTAGGGAATTTAAAATTTTAGGAATTTTATCCTAGTTAAGTTAAGATTTATACTTATTAAATATTAGTTTTAGAATTTCTGATTATTTATGTTACTTTTTTATGTTATATATAAAGCTGTGTTAAAATATCTGACTGAAATTTGCTAGTGCTGCAATTTAATGTTTCAAAAATAATAATAATTATATTTTCTACAAATTATTTTTATTTTGGAAATGTGGCTGATTCAAACTATTATAGCTTTCCTTTACATTTGTGGCTATTAGTTATGGCAAAGCATGTTATGAAAGTAATATAATTATGGTGTTTAAAAAAAATGTCCAGAAACACGAGATATTAAAGACAAAGTAACAACTAACGTTACAATAATTCATCCGATACATAATGTTCTCTTATTTAAAAACTACAAATTTTTCAGATAAATTGACAGAAAAAAAATCCACAACTTTCAAATTAACATCCTACTCAATAAATGAAAAGTTTTTTTTTTCTCAGTATTTTTCCTTTAGATATAATCTCAAACAATCTTGAATCCTTAAAAAAAACATTCGAATCATTTCCGAGTACCCGAGGCCACCTGCATAAAACCTCTGCTAGATGAAAAGAAGTACTGGCTGTGCAGCGTTAGGTTCAACAGATTAATTATTGGGTATGGCAGCCGAAGTTTGAATCAATACTCAATCTACCCAATAATTAACCTGTTGAACCTCTGCTAGACTTGCCGCGCCTACCCCGATAAGCTGGGAACGATAGACTGTAACCGTGCCTCTGTATATACGTTACCGACCGACATTATGAGTGACGGCGCTGGTACATCATATTTCGTCTGAATCCCCACGTACTTTTATGAGCTATTCTAGCCAATATAAGTATTGTCTTCGCTCTGGTTTTAATTCTTTGAAGTTGTCGATTCCAAGTGAGCTTGCCGTCAAGAATAACGCCAAGATATTTCACTTCCTTTGACAATTTTTGTTTCTTCGGAGGAAGGTCGTTATGGAAACGATTGTAAAATCCAAAAATGCAATAATATAAAGGATGTTTCATTTAAATTAAGAAAGTTGATGGCAATTTCCGGTTCTTCCAGAAGTTGTATATTATCGGAAATATTTTAGAACAAAAGAAGGCTATGAGTTATTCTTAACCTGAAAGTTTCAAATAAATAGTAAGAAACTTCTAATAAACGGGCTTCGTGGTATACCCTGTATATATTACCCTGAAAATTGTATAATTTTCAATCAACTTCTCCTTACAAAATAAAATTCGTGGGATCTCAAACTTGTTAATATTTTATTTAAAATGTTATCCCTGACAAAATTAACCCATATTTCAAAGTCCTATTACACAATTTACTATCCTAAGCTGCAAGAACCGTCCATCAGAGAAAGCATTATTTTTTGAAACAGCCAATTAAATATTGTGTTGGGTTCAAAATATATATAAAAAAAGTAATACATTTTTATTTTTCTCAATAGTATTAATTGGATACCGTGTATATTGAGAGTTAAAATCTATTTTTCTGAAATCATTTCAATTCAAGGACATAGTTCTCTCCTATCAGTAGCGCCATCTTCAAACCTTTTTTTAGCAGCGCAATCTAGGGCAGCCTTTCCTTTTTTTCGTAAATCATTCCTGTTTATTTCGACCCGTTACCGATTCTAAGCTCCCGAATGCCCAACAACGAATGTTGTTCTTTCTGCTCGCGTAAGCTCCTATTTATGTAACATCTGTGTTATTATAATCGCTAATAGAAGAATAACAACAAGTCAAGGGTCCGCCGGTCTCCCGCACGCACACAAACAGGCGCATAAAGCACGCACACACGGTTACGAACACACGTATCGTATATCGGCGTGTTTGTCGGGAATCTTAAAGAATTTTGACCTTTTGTTGACCAACTCGGTCGGTGAATAGGTGTCGGTCTTTACAAATATTTTGTTGGGCATAATACCCTAAACTAAATCTTTATTATTAATGACGGCGGTATTTTTTCTCCGAGGATGACTGGGCCTCTGGTTCGCCTTAAATATTTCAAAATTGTGTATGGCCGCGACGACAGTTTTCTGTTGTCGGAGCCAAACGAAATTAACATATCACGAATACTGTAAAGATAAAATGCTTTATTAATTATTGCGGTAATTTTGAATGAAGTGAAATTGTACGAAAAATTAATCAATGCCACTGTTGTACTATCTGTACAGCAACATTTTTGAAGCGGTTCTGTATAGTTGTACAGCAGAAGGAAAAAGTTTCCGCTTGGTGGTAAAAAATATTTACAAATATTTACAAAACATCCCTTAAAATTGTGTTCACGTCATATTTTTCTTTATTACCAAGCTACGAAGAAATTTTTACGTATTCGATTTTAAATATGAGTTATTCAACTTGTTAATACCAAAACTAGCGATTGTGTTTTATTTTACAATTTTTTTTTAATTGCAGTACATGTAAAACAAACACTTGTATATTTTCTGTAAAAAAGGCAAATTTTATATTTAATTCGTTGGGCAACTTGCGCAGTGCCGTTTATGCGTAAACGGAATACATTTTCATTGTACAGTTATCTAAGTGTCTAGCGTTTGCTGTTTCGTACACACTAAAAAATTTAAGTAATTTTTCTTGGTAAAAATCACTGGTTTTTGATAATTTTTCGCATTGAATAGGGGTAAATATCGAAAGAAAATCATCAAAATGTTAAAAATTTCTCATAGTACATGTATATTTCAAACTAAGGGAGGAAAGTGCAGGCCGCGGACAAATATTACAAAAAAAATATTGTAATTGCCAGTCCACTTTTAACTAAATGTCTAAAAGTAATAAACTTGGTATGATTTTCTTGGCCATAAATTTTTTACAGGAGTAATAAATAAAAGTCGTGAGTTAGTGGCCAATTTATCTTTAATTTCAGTTACTCAATGTTAATGTTGTTGTAATGTAATTGTTATTTTTCCTCTTGCCTGACCTTTCGATCAATTTAGATCTTTTTCAAAGGTTAAAACTACAATTTTTATAACATTTATAAATACTATATTACAATGCAAAACTCTTTACATTACCTTTTACTCCACATTTAACTTAAATTTGTCAAATAACCAAAAGGTTTAATTTTCGTCATATATAATTATTTATGTTATACTTTTTTTAAAACCTTATTAAAACAAACACCGCAACTGACACAAACATTTTAAAATATATTTGTTAACAAACTAAAATGCATTTACCCAAAAATACAAACATCTGTATCGCTGGTCTTTAAACCGTGTGTTTTTTTTATAATTTTAAATGAAAAAAGACTCTTTGAAACAACCTTGAGCAAATATGTGAATATACAGTATAATTTACATTTGAATGATATTTTTTCTTTATTTAGGTAGTTTAATTCATTAAAAAGATTTTAATTAATTTCTGTTTGACAACAAGGAAATAGGTTCGTTTTGAAAATCAATCATTTGGACAAATTTTTATTGGAATTACGTTTGTTTTATAATCGGAAAATAAATTTTGGATAGGTTTTATCCTGTCCTTAACTTAAATAGGGGACACTAACTCACGACTTTTATTTACTACTCCTGTAAAAATAATAGACATACCTGTGAGTGACATGATAGATAGTAGGTTAAATCTGTCAAATATTTTTTGAGAACTGTCAAGTTAGCGTCGTTTTAAAAGTGTTTTTAATAATAGGTTAATTGAAATTTAATACCTAATAATTTAGCAATTATCGCATAAATGGGCTCAGACTGGGTCGAATGTCGAATGTCATCTATCAATAATGTCATATATAAGATGTACAGTTTCATCATGTTAACGTTACTTACTTTTCCTCCTTAGCGAGGTAAAGTACAACTTTCCCTCAAATGAGGGAGGACACTTTCCTTCCTGTAGGGAAAAAAATTTTACGTGAATATTATAGGAACATTTCTGTTTGTTAGAAAAAATCTCTAGATTGTAATATTACTACGAAAAATATTGATATCTCTTAGGAAAAACTTAAAATTTCTTACAATTTGGAAAATTACAGTCATAAATATAGTAATTTTCAAGTGTTAAGGAAATAAGCAAGGCGCGCATGGGTTAACTTAAAATGTTCTGGTTCAAGTCAGACGTAAGCGGAAATAACATGGTGTTCGGCCACACGCGCTTCTGTTTTCTTGACATTTTAGTACTATTATACTCATTATTACTAGGTGGTATTAATTCATATTAGAAAATCTGTTGTTGTTCTTTAATGCTTTAGTTTGGTTACGCACTCTGCTACAATTTGAACATGGAATATCTGAAACAACATGCATGCACTTTGAAAGTAATTCAGCATTATCTGTTAAAAACTCACCTATACACTAAAAAATCTAGGTAATTTTTCCTAGTAAAATTCACTTTTTTGATAATTTTCAGATCTGAATATCGTAGTTCCACTTGGTCACACGGGCATTTTCATGTATTTAAAATCCTGTATTTCCCTCACAAGTTTGCAGTACTTGACAATAAAGACAATCGCTATCGGGGTCTGTTAGAGAATTTCAATTCAAAAGGATTCACTAGCCAACCTCCGTGAGAGACGAACGTGTCTCGATTAATTTTTGTAAAATTTAACAGTTATGTTGATAAAATCCAGTTTATTCCAAATGGCAATCTAGAAATAATGGTTAGTTGTTAAACAAAGTTTACCATATTAATTTTATCCACAATTTACCTAAATAATTGATGGGTAATTTTCTCCAACGACGATATTCCTCAGATATGTTCCTGTCCTGAGCCATTCTCCATAATTAGAAGTACGAGAGCCTCAGTCGCTGCCCTGATCATACCTGCTGCCCTGATGCCTACTGATTTGACCTTTAAAAACGTATTCTGCGCCTTATCAACCTAAAAAATAAACGTATTATTTTAATTCTGAGCTAAATTTTAATATACTTATTTTAATACGTTCGAGAAATTTGTTTGGTTGGGAATTTTGTATGAAACCGCCGATCAGTTTCCGAGCACTGGTGGAAAATTTTACAAGGTGGCAGTAATTAATTATACTAGTTAATATGTATTCACGGCACGAACCGTGTTTTATCTCATGCATTCTTAAAGGATACGAACGACACTACAGCATCGTCGAGAAAGAAATGTTGGGCATTGTGTTCAGATTGGAAGAACTTAAATTCTATTTGGCAGGTAACAGGCAGGTATTAGAAACTGATAACATAGCTCTCACCTATATCCGCAAGACAAAGTTCATTAATTCACGAATATACAGATGGACACTGTTAATACAGGATCAGATTAAGATTATATTAGGATTGGGGTGGCCTATGGCCCTGTTTCGCCGTGACTTTTTCAGAGCTATTGTGATCCCCTTTCTAATTTTGCCCTCTTAATTAGGCCTGTCATCTTTGAGAGCTGCTTCTTTATGTAGCTACTAGCTGTTGGGTTCTCCTCCTCCAATACTAGAAACCTTGTCCTCACCAGGCCTTCACATTGGCACAGCACATGAACTGGCGTTTCTTCCTCCTTTTGGCAGTGTCTGCAGGTTGCATCATCTGCCAGGCCTATGTTGTATATATGCTTATTCAGTCTACAGTGGCCAGTCAGCAGACCTACAATCATTTTGACAGTCTTCCTGTCTTTATTCAGTAGATCTCTCGTGAATTTAGGCCTCTGCTTCTTTAGGAACTCTTTTGCCTGTTTTTGTCCCGGTGACTGGGACCCCCCACCACTCTTTGGACTGATTATGTATCCATTCATTGATGGATTTTTTAAATTTGCGATTTGGTAGTGCCGAAAGAGAGGTGGGTCGGCTCCAACGAATGATCTTGACGAACCTCGCCCGGCTAACTCGTCCGCCGCCTCATTTCCTCTCACGCCCGAGTAGCTAGGGACCCAGGCCAAGATTAATTTCTTTTGAGTACCCACATAATTTAGGGCGCTTACACAGTCCCAAATCAGCTTAGAGTCCACGCTTGTGGAGCTAACCGCTTTAAGTGTGGACTGACTGTCAGAGAAGATAGCGAAGCTTTTACCTGGCTCGGTACATCTTTCTATTTCTCGGACACAGTGGTAAATTGCAGCAATCTCAGCTTGGAACACAGTCGTGTCTTTGCTGAAGCCTACCGAAAGAGCCTTTTTAGTCTTCTTAGCGTGTATTCTCGCTCCAACGCCGTAGTCGTTTTAGAGCCGTCTGTATACCAGTTTAAATCCGCTCTTGCCGGAGTACCTACCTCCCAGTCCCTCTTATCTGGTATTATAGCCTGATATTTTTTATCTAGGTTAAATGTTTGAATCATGGCATCACATGGCATTCCTAAAAGGGGTGCCTCCTTGAGCTCGTCTAGCAGTTTTTTATAGTCAGCGCCGTGCGATTTACTTATCGGTACTTGACAATGCAAAAGTCTGTATACTATAATATAAATATGTATCGTGGCAGGTTCAGAATTATTTCAATTACGGTGGTAGGGGCCGATCTTATCGCCCCCGTGGCGCACAGACACGCCAGCATCTGCACGCCATCCAGCGTTCTGGCCGCCCCCACCTGCCGCACCTTTGCCCCCTATACTAATACTCCGTACGTTATCATGGGTCTACTTACTCTTGTGCATAATCAAAGAGTCATCTTGGGGCTAAGTCGCCAATTCTTTCCACACAGCCTCCTGCACCTACCTAGGGCGATGGTGGCTTTGCTGGTCAGTTTCGGGATATGTGAAGTTCCATGTATGCCTTTGATCAAACCTTACCCCCAGGTATTTCGCCTCTTTGACATATGGAATCCTTTCGCTCCTATCACTAGTGGCTGTAAACCTTCTAGCGTTCTTTTTCTTGTGAACGTGACGACATGTGTTTTTTGAGCATTGACTGATAGTCGCTCTTGTTTACACCATTTGTCAACCGTGTTTGGAGCGGTTTGCATACGCAATATGACTTTGAAAGAAGACACCGCGCAGGAAAATTTAATATTACAGCAGATTCACTCAACAGACAAGAGATAATAAAAAAAGCCAAATGATATTTTGAATAAATTGAGAAATAAAACTGGTATATTTTCAATTAATTTAATAAAAGAAAATCAACAGATCAATTTGGCAAAAAATAGGGAAGAAATAATAAAGAGGGGATATTTTAAATGATATAGCATTGAATAAAACCTCATCATTAAAAACATAAATGAAAAGCAGCTGTAGGTGATAGGAGAGGCTATGACCAAGCAAATAGGTTTGAAGATATACAAGTTACGGACATATAGGAGCGACAAAGATATTGGCTAGTATTTAGAGAAAATTACTACGGCATCATTAACAAATGTCGGTTATGCCAGTTGGAGAAACATAAAAACTATGTAAATCAAAACAATCCAGGAAACATTAAAGCGTCAGAACCCGGAGAGAAAATAGCGGTAGATTACATCAGTAATCTAATTCAAACAGAACAAGGAAATAAACACATTTTGGTAATAGTAGATGTTTTTACAAAATTAACTAAGTTGTCTCCTACAACTGTAATACTAAAATCACAGAAATAGAAATAGAAAAATACTGTAGTGATTTTGGAAAACTAAAATGTATCATAGCTGACAATGCTACATATTTCAATAATGAAAATTTCAAGAAACACTGGCGAAGTCAAGACATCAACACGTGCTACTGTTATATTCGTCATCCTCAAGCCAATCCAAGCGAAAGATACATTCAAGAAGTGGTAAAATATAGGTTACAAACATACACAGACCACCTAAGATGAGATAGATACTTCATACCGTAGAACAATTTTGAATGATGTTCCAACCTACATCACATTAGAAACACTTAGATTTTTAATGAGGCTGTGTGTCCTATAGGGGTCTATCTTGGGGCCCGTACTTTGGAATTCTCTCTACGACGGGGTGCTGCATTTGGTCTTGCCTAATGGTGTGAGCACGATAGCTTATGCAGATGACCTGGCTTTACTAGTGGCAGCTAGAGACAGATCCGAGCTCCGCTGGAAAGCAAACGAGGCCGTAGAACAGGTCTTGCGATGGATGAGATGCAACAAAAAACCGAATGTGTTCTCCTCCGAGGAGAAAGAGGAGCGGAACAATTACAACTAGTATGCGAGAACACTGAAATTCGTTCAAAAAAGAATTTGACGTACCTTGGAATTATCATAGGACAGGGCGGTAGATACGGCAATCATTTGAAACCTGCAGCCCTGAGGGCGGAAGAAAAGGCAGCACAACTATGCGTGTAACAGGAAACCTCAAAGGGCCTAGCTATAGGAAAAAGTTGGTGTACTATCATGTAGTTCAGTCGACTCCCCTATATGGTGCGCGTGTGGGGCTTTCTGTACCAGTGGGCACAGAAAGCTACCAGCGAAAAGAGACTAACAAAAGCCCAAAGAAAGTTCCTGGTGAGAGCTGCCAGCGTTTATCGGACCGTATCGTTACAGGCGCTACAAGTCATTCTAAGGGTCCCACCAATACGACTGCTGGTGGAAGAGCGAAGAAACCTGTATTGCAATTACACGGCCGAAATAAGAATAACTAAACAAGCAGCTAGAGCTAACATATTGCAGGAATGGCAGAGCAACTGGAGCACAGATGTCAGAACAGCGTAATGGATCAGAGAATTGAATCTGCGAATAGACGAATGGGTCAAGTGCGAGCACCGTCGTATTGGTTATCATCTCACTCAGGCGCTTACCGGCCATAGCAGCTTTAAAAGCTATACGAAACGTATAGGCAAGACGAATGACGACCTGTGCGGATACTGCCGTGAAATGAACACAGCGCGACATACACTTTTTGAATGCCTAAGATGGGAGGGAGAGAGAAAGGCAACAAACGCCAAGCTGGGCACATCGTTATCTCCCAATAATATGATTGCCCTTATGATCAGAGATCCAGTAACCTGGGAATATATCAACAATTATATCAACGACATTATGATGACTAAAGAGGCAGATGAAGGAGGGTCATAGATGGCAGAATGAAACGGACTGTCCGCCTGCCTGACGCTATTCGTTCACGAGGTTCCAGGCCAGCGGAAGAGAAGAAGGGGTGATTTTAGTGGGTACACGGACTCTAGAGAGCTCCGGCATTCCATACATCCGGGGATAGTGGACTAGTACCCGGTGCCTCTAAAAGGTTTCCACCCGACAAAAAAAAAGATTTTTAATAACGAAGGTAAGGCCACAAAGACCATGGGAAGTAGAAGAGAAAGACCAGAAGATAGATGTAATGGACAAAGTCAAGGAAAGATTGTCGCAATATTAATGCAAACAACAAGAGAAAACTTTAAAGCGAATCAAAATGAAAACAAATTTAATATATAGGATTTGGTAATAGTAATGGGATTAAAAACCATGAGGACATACAGTGATGAGTATGCTAAATTATCATTATTATTTAAAGAACCGTTTACTATAAATAATTTTTTTGGAGACACGATATTTGAATTCGTTGATAAAAATAGCGGACAAATTAAAGACAGATTCCACATTTCTCACATAATTCCTTATCAATTTATAAAGTATTTTTGTTCATATTAGATTTTATAATAGGGTAGGATAGATAGGTGTTACATGCTTGTTGGATACCAGCTTGAATAATCCTGCTTATCTGCAAGGCGGTGGATAAAGTGGAAGAAAGGATTTTCAGGACGTAGACAGCCTGTATGATAATAATTTTAGTTAATTTTTCTCTTAATATTGAATGTAGTTAGTTTTCGCTTATATTGATTTTTTTTATAGTAGAAAAAACATACAAATTAAGAGTTCATTATAAATAACTGTTTCCTAGTGTAAAGGATGTTGGTTTGAAACCAGAGATATACGAGGAAAAACCAGTTCTTTGGTTTAAACAAAAATCTTTCTGTCAGAATATCTTATATCTGGTATAACACCTGCATTGATTTTTATTTTTACCAAGAAACCATCACATTCCGTTATGCATATCGTTATTTAAACATCGTTCTGTATAGAGTTCTCTCTCCATACCAATAAAATAAACTCACAGGTTATAAAGCGTACGATTAGCATGTGAGGGTATAATCGTGTCCCCCTATGTTTTCTCGATCAGATACGTGCGTGTGTGACCGTGCATTTCGTATATATTGTAATTTTCTCGACGGGCGGTTTCTGCATAAACCACGGCGTCCCGCTGGGAATCATCTACGATCGATGTAACACGGCATTGTGGCCGTTTCGAAAACGAAACTAAACATCTCAATCCCCATTATTCTGTCGGCAAAACGTTAACGACACATTCGGTAGTGAGTTTTTCTCTTGTACGTGAGCACAATGAGCACAAAAATAGCGGTCGGGCTAATTTATTGCCGACAAGAGACGAAAAAGCTGCTTTCCTTTAAAACGCATAATGCTTTCTTATATACGCGCACATACTTTGAACGGTGCCGCCTTACTTAGGTCCCAAAATATTGTGGCTTCCGATATTTCCAATACGGACGGTCATTAATCAAACTGTTCCCGGTGCTTTTCGTCTTTGCGTCTTATTTATTTTTCTTCTGCCTCGCACTGGACCCTTTCCGGAAGGCGGTCCTGGTAGAGGGGTCAAGACAAAACAGCGGCAATAGCTCAAAAAGCGCCAGAGAACCTTTTTAGGTACGGTAGCTGGCGAGACTAATGTCCTATTAGTAGAGCGGTGTGCATTTTGCATTGTTGGTTGTAACGAGTCGAATTTTAAAACGTTACAGTTCTATAAGAAAATCATCATATCTTTTAAATAAAAAAATATATCTTATTCATCGCCATACACTCACAAGGAAAAGTCCCAAACTCAAAAATTTTAAAAATTATGAAGTTTGGAAATATACAGGGAGCTGCAGATGAACTCCAGTGTTTCATTTTTGCTATTGGATGTTGCACCTAAACACATGGTGAAACTAAACATTAAGGAGCACATCTGAAAATTATTTTGAAATGTACCGTGTGTTGAGAAAACCATTGGTATAATAACAGACATTTTTTTAAATGTAACACCCTATATTTTTTATATTTTTAGCAGTGGCTAACTAATGAATGTACGCTATTTTATTTTTTTATTTGATGCGTTTGTTTAGTGGCAATCTTTGATAAAAAAAATTATGCAGTAGACCATTAAAAACATCAGTACTGCAAATGTGAAGCGTAGGATCAAATAATTGGGAGTTCTATCATCGGGAAATAGAAAATACTTCAGATAAAATTTCAAGCAGTAGCAATATACAGGGTGTTCAAAATTCATTGCCGAATTTCAAAAACTCTAGGTACTTTTCAAATTCAACAATCTATATATTTTTACATGGAGACTTACGTATTGCTGTGGCCTGGCACCCCGGTTTTCGTAAATTCAGTGGTTTTATTTACTTCGATTTGCCTTTATCAATGTTTCGGGCTGTAACGAAAACGGGTTTTCCTATCTAAGACTTTTGGGGTTGGCCAGCCCAAATTCAAATAAGACAATGCCAAACTCCGTCTCACAGATAACCCACACCTGCTCTTTTGACCGGCGAGCCACTGCTGGAAAACAAACTTTTTGTTCGGTAGCGAATGGTTTTAGTAATTTTAGCCAAAGATGTTTCCCAACTGTGTTTTCCTCCGTCAGTCGAAGCAGGGCCGTTAGTTAGCCTAAAGATTGTTGACTACCCTTCTCGTCGGCTTCCTCTTTCGGATTGACTTTCTTTTGAAATGACGAAATAATAGAACGACTTATATTTTACAATTATTTATTGAAAATTTTGAGACTAACAAGCTACACGTTTAAATGAATTAACAAGAGATTAAAAAAAAAAACAATCCAAATCACAAATATCTTAATAGATATTTCATAATCTATATTGACGTTTAACATAAGCAAAAGTAATTTTACTACAAAATTTATTTAATAAGGGAGAGAGAGAGAGAGCGAACGAGTTTCGATTTTTATGTATATGCATTGGTTAGTTTCAAGCGGAATTTTTGAACATCTTACCGGCCGATGTGGGAAATTATAATTCTTCACGCAATCCAAATTTTAAGGCACAAAACTTTGCACAACACTCACAATCTTTTTAAGCCAAAGAAAAAAAGGGGGGGGGGGAAACTCTTAAGTGAATTTATCTCCAAAATCACTGATCACCCCGCGAGGAAAGCTTTTGCTTCCTATATTTTTAAAAGCGTATTATGACTACAAATTCTAAAAAAAAAAGAGAAGTTTTAATTTTAAGTTTTAGATTCGCCCGATACGAAGTCTAGTTCGACCTCTCTTCACAGAAGGGCGTAAGTATGACCGAAGGCGTTATTTTTCTGACTTTCAGACGACTTACTGATAGCGAAACATGGGAATTGGCGACCGGTGTTTAGATAACATACAATGAACAAGGTAATAGATAACATACATTGGACGAAGTAATAAATAACATACAAAGTATTACCATGTTATTTTAATTACGCGAGTCTTTAAACAACGAATAGATTGCGGTCTCCGGCAAGGCAGCGCTTGCTTTTTTAAAATGCCACGGTACTTATCAACTACGCACTAAGAAAATGAATTTAAATTCTCGCATTATACAGGATGGAATTTGGAATTCTTACAGGGCAAATCCTCTCAGAAATTAATGTTTTATTTTTAAATAAGATTTAGTAATTGAGTTAATTGTTTAATTTATTTATTTAAATGTTCAGTTGTTTAAATTTGTTTTCACTCTTTAATATGTATTGTGTTTTTGTAGTTCATGTAGTTCATGTCCTTTCTTGTATATTCTTCTTCGATGATCCTTGCGCCTTGCGTTGCACGCAGCTGTTTATTTGTATGCGACTGTTTAGCTTGTAAGACTTAGTTCCTTGAAAGATACCGGTGTAAGTACATATAATTTTAAATTCATTGCTGCCATTTTGTGATTTCATTTGATTTAGATATTTGTTTCGTTTATTTGAAATTATTTAATCCATCAAGGAACTCGTTATATAATAATTGTTATTATATTCTTGTGTATACAATTTAGGTATAAGATCAGTTATTATTTTAGTTCTGGAAGATATATTTAGTTTAAAGAGTTAATTTTTCGTTTTTTTTTTTATTTTACTGTTTTGGAAGTATTCATTAATCACCTCGGGTTGGGTGAATAGAAGCTTTGTGCTTGCTTTTAATTTTCATTTATGTAAATTTTCTTGAATTGTCCACGTTTAATTCAGTTTAGTTAATTTTGAAACCACGTGGATTGGTTGATAAAAAGGACTATCTTCCTGAATTATTTTACCTTTTTGCTTTGTTAAAGGAATTAGCATTGCCCTTTTGTAATATTAGAATCTCAAGCAGTTGAAAAAAGTCTAAACACTCCTTAAAATAGCTATAGAGACAATGTAATTTTAGTGTAAGATAACTTAATTAATGGAGAGAGAGAGACGTGAACTGAATGTGAAATTCTCCAGCGATCTTCCACACAGTTAAAAATTATATTCCACACAGTTCGCGCCTTTCTCTCCGTTAATTAAGTTGTCTTACACTAAAATTATATTGTCTCTGCCACTAATTTTAAGGAGCTTTTTGAGTTTTCTCAACTTATGTTAACATATAACATTACATTACTTGATGATGACGTCACACCGAAACATGTTATATAGTAAATTTTGTTTTTTAAATAAAACTTGAACGGGAAGGACAATTACATTTTAATTCTACAACAAAAAAAATGTTTGAACACAATAAAATATGTGCAAAACACTTATTTATCTAACAGATTGTATAAATAAAATGTAAAAGACGTGAGCAAAAGAAATCAACAAACTTATCACAGATGGGAAAAGTCATGTGTTAGAAATTCACTAACATTTTATAATTTATTACTTCTTCCAGGTTCACTGGTTCAAAAAAAATATGCTTTTGGAGTTGATTTATTTATATTTTGCAGAAATGTGTATGGATCTTCTCCATTATGATGAATCTGTTTGTGTAAATTATCACCCACTTGTAGGAAGCATTTATTAAAATCGTCCGCTGTGCGTTGCAGTTAACTACACGAATCGGCCTCTTATTTACAGATTCTTTTTTAATTATTTCCCAAACCTTTTATTGTTCATTATTTGCACTAAAAAGTTGCGATTCATAATGCTTCTTTTCGGCGTTGGCAACTTTATTTTGATATGTTTTCTGCTCTTCGGTGTTGCATTCTAATATTTTAAAATTATTTGTTCCCTTAAATGTGGTATACAGCGCGTCCAGTTAAATTCCTTAGTGAAATTTATTTCCTATATGTTTCGGGAAAGCGTATTGCTGCGCCCGGGTTTTCGCAAGTTCAGATGTTGTCAAGTTTACTCCGATCAGCCTTTGTCAATGTTTCGGGAAAGTTTTCACAGATGAAAATTTTATTTTTATATAAGATTTAGTTAATGAATTGATTGTTTGATTTATTTATTTATGTGTTCAGTTGTTTTAAATTAAATTCATTTATTTATTTGTCTAGCGCTCGCTAGTTTGATTCATTATTTATTCTTTTGAATGTTGGTGTATAGATTTTGTGCGTTGCGTTGCACGCAGCTGTTACAAAAACGTCTGGTGAATTGTATGAGCAGTTCCTTGCTAGACGCTAGCGTAAGTACATGTGTTTTTGAATTCATTGCTGCCATTTTGTTTAATACTTATGATTTAAAGATTTGTTTCGCTTAAATTGAATTTTATTCTGTCCATCAAGGAACTCGCTTAATAATAATTGTTATCATATTGTTGTGTATACATTTTAGTTATAAGATCATTTATTATTTTTGTTCTGGAAGATATTTTAGTTTAAAGAGTTAATTTTCTCGTTTTTTAATTTTGCTGATTTGTATTTAATTATTAATCACCTCGGGTTGGGTGAATAGAAGCATTGTGCTTGTATTTAATTTTTTTTTTTGTAAATTTACTTGAATTGTCCACGTTTAATTTATTTTATTTTAATTTGATACCACGTGGTTTGATTTGAAAGATACAGGATTATCTTCTTGAACAAATTTGTTTTTTTTGCTTTGATATAGGATTTAGCATTGTCCTATTGTAATTTAGAATCTCGAGCAGTTTTTGATTTAGATCAGAACCCTATGTTAACGGTTTTTTTTTCTGCAAAAATTTGTTATTACTTGTTTTTTTTTTATGTAATAAATTTTTTTATTGTTTTTTAACGTCTTTCAAAATTCTGTTCTTTTATTTTTAATTAAACCTTTTCAATTTTTGGGGTATTCAAGAAAGTCAGATTTCTTTCACCCACAATTTACTTGTCGTGGTTAGATTCAAGTTTTAATTCGCGAGGGTAACTATGAGTTTAATTGCTCTTTGCGTCCTTTTAAATTTTATCTGTTGAGCTAGCTAATTTAATTTTTCATTTTTATTTTTCATTTTGCATTTTTCAAATTCAGTCAGTACAGAGCAGTATGTTGTTGTGTATGAAGGTTCGTAGTTTCAGTAGAATGCTGTGAATTTTTCTTGTGCACCCTGGTGATAAAGGACCTGCTTCCACTAAACTTTCGTTAGCATGTCTTTGAAGAGGTAGGTATGATTTTTGTTAATTAATTGCCAAAATGCGCACCTCCACCAGAAATCAGTATGCATTTCCATCGTGAATGAATAGTCAATTTCACTGGTAAAATGCCACTATTTATCTAATAAAGAAAATTTGTTAACTCAGAAATGGTGTATAAATCAACAATATTCGTGTCTCACAGCGCGAACATTTTTATAGAATAATCCATCTAATTCTGAAGTTCTGTTAAAATTTATTGAAATAAAACCTAAAGCGTACACACTTATTTCTTTTTTCATTTTGTTTTAAAAGACAGCTTGTGTTATGTTAAGTTATGTAAACATCAAAGTGACTTTTTTCCTATCGCTCTTGGGGACATACATGGGACATACCTAATACGACAAGCGCCTCTAACGCCCATGTTATTGACTAAACGACAAACAAATGAAGAAGAAGCTACAGCCTCACGCGATCTGACAAATTATCGGAAAGTATACGAGTGTACGCGCCGCGCCGTCCACATGGAAAGTCGAATCAAAAGAACTTCATGGATTTCAAAGAAACGAACGTACACAGAATACGGGCGTACTGCACGTAACACAAACAGGAGCTCGCGTATGTGCAGCTTAACGCGTAGAGCTTTCGCAGGCGGCGGCGGTGCATCGGCGGCGTTGAAAACGACTTTTTTGTGCGTCGCGGAGATCAAAGGCTTCCGCCAGTGTGCCAGCGCTGCCACCATCGCGAACGTAAACAAACAATTACGAACCGTTTATGCCGCGGTACGCGGAACCTAATTCTATTCACGCTTCCCTTTTCGTGTGTGCCTCGTGTGTGAGCTGCATAGTCGAACGGACGGACAGTGGCCAAGGCACAATAATAATATTTGTGTTTTCAGCTAACGCCTTTGTAGGTGATTGCCGCTGGCTTGTGTTTGAAAAATTGTGCAAGTAAGGTTTTGATCATTAATCCTTAGGACCGTCCGCTGGTACAAGTTTCCCTCTCCATTAAGGAAGTATCAACTCAATATTCTGCTCTTTAGGGACTTGATTGGACACTTACTTTATCAAGAAAGTATCAAAGGATTTTAAAAATTTAAAGAGCACTTCTGAAATAAATTTTAATTGCTTTTCGCTGTACATCCAATTTTGTCCACTCGTATGAAGGCAATTGCAATAAGTTGATTACTTTATACAATCTTTCAGTTACAGAGTGGACAAAATTGGATGTACAGTGAATCTCAACAACTCATGTCATACCCTACGAGGGGATATACTTTCTTCCTTATGGGAGTGGCTTATTCCCGGGTGTTTTAATTACTGCCTCTTACTTGCTATCATATTTCAAACATGTTCAGGTGCTGTTATCTTATATAATAGTTAGCGTTAAGGAAGATTTCGTTGCCAACTATGGATTGAATTCTAATTAGTAACGTATTTTTTGACGAAAGTATTTATTATTAATAATAATAATAACAACAATTTATTTGCTGTCCGGATAAATGAGCGTATTATGCAACAACACAGAATCAAACAAAAGTATATTACACTGATAAAAATTCCTCATAAAAAAAATTTACAATTAGCTTAAATTCATTTAAAGTTTTAATTTTTTTATATCAAGGCAGTATTTTATAGACAGCTATACTTTGTAGACTTACTAAAGGATAAGGTGTTTGGTAGTACACAAACATCACGTTGTCCAGTTTGGTAGTTCTTTTGCCCTAAGATATTAAGTGATTATATACTATTTGACATATATTACTGCGTTTGTAATGTATTATCGGCCACGGTCAACAGCTATAAACAGAAAAACTGCCTGTAGCTATGCGAGGTCCAATACGAACATAAATGTTGAAGGAGATGGGAGATCTAAAACTTGATTTTGATTGGATACCGAAGAAACTTCCCGACTCTGACAACGGTATCGTAAAGTAAGTTAGTAGATTATAATCACATGGTTGTTTTGTCTTTGACCAGAAATTATTTTTATTATTATACTTATTTTAATAGTCCGCAGCAAGAATGTATATGCAAGAATTTCTTTAAAGTAAAATATAAAATACAAGGGGAAAATCTGAAAACTCAGCTAACGCATTTAACGTAAAGGTAAAAGATCAAGAGTGAAAGATGAAGCGAAAGAAAAGAAAACTGTAAATACATATGTGTGAACTAACTAACTATCTTCTTTTCTCGTATGTTTTGAATGTCGAAATTAGAATCGCAAGATAATCTGTGCATTGAGGACTTGCTTTACTCATTTGATGTCTTACTACCATTTCTACAGGTGCTTCAAGTATTTAAAAGATGTGCCAGCTTTTTGAATGCAATTTGAAACCTTTGCATTTCCGAAGTTGTTTATTTGTCTTTAAAGGTTTTTCAAAAGTCTCGACGTCATCCTGCCTTGGCATTCTATCGGGGTTCCAAGTCTAAAGTTTGCCCACATATTCTTGAGAACATTACACGTAATATGTACACCTCTCTTATGTAAAGGATCTATATGTTGATTTATTATTGATCACAGTTGGTCTCTAAGAAGGGTGTAATGTCCTGAAGGAGAATAGAATAAGTCTTAAAATGTTAGCAATTTTGTAAGATAAAGATCCTAGTAAGGTATGAAATATAATGTTTTCTCGTTATTTAACTGACAGACTACGTGTAGGCATCCAGATAAGCGAAATCTCTCTAGTTTTTATTTATAAATTTTTCTTAGTAATTTATCTATGATATTGAGAATTAAAATTATTCATAAAGATTATTTGTTTAAGTATGTTGATTTCTTTAATAAAGTTCTTTCGTTAGAGTTAGATTTACCAACCTGTGCTCGATATAACACTAGTTTACAAAAAGAAATTTTTTTCATGTACATTTGATGAGAGATAGATTTCCTTATGTATTCTCTTAAACGATCAAATTCGAAATCAAGGTAAATTTTTTTTATGGAACAGTTTTTGGAGATATTGTAATTTTTTCAATTGTTTTCGACCTTTTTTCACTTGATCAATCAATCTCGAGCTAGAAATGTCCGATATGGGTTCGTTCTTGGTACCCAAATGAAAGGAATTAAGATGACGAACAAATATGTATAATCGGATCTTTGATGGGTAAAGCGGTTAAAAATATATCGATGAAATATAGGGCACACATTTTCAAAAATCATATTTTACAGTGATTCTGTGCGACAGAAAAGTACAAATCGTTAAAAAAACGTCTAGTTTGTGTTCATGTACGTAAAGATGATACTTCTACGTAAGAACTAAGACCAACCAGAAGAAAATCGACCGAAAAATGACAAAGTTATAAGCAATTGAGTGAATAAATCCAAATCGATATTTTCTGAATATTTTTATTTTTCGACAATTTATTGGGTGTAAAACGCTTGCAATACATTCTTGACATTTTTGTGTGTTAAAATAGTTGTGGCTCTTGCTTTGTCTTCGGTTGCTTTTAGGATTCCGTTTCTCTTAGTGAGAAACCATACATAGTCTCCCAACATTGCTTCATCAAAATCCTTGATAGCACCGCTCAATGGTCTTAATTTGTTGGTGAAATCTCTCGCCGTGTTCGTCACTTACGTCACCAAGATTGTCCGGAAAAGAAATTCAAATGCGATGCAAGAATGGATTTTTAGAGACATATATACACCTGTAGAAATAAATAAAATGGTAAAAACAATACAATAGAAAACAACCAGGAATGAAATTATATAATGGTATTCCGTACCCATCTTGTTGTAGTTCTTCAGCAAATCGATAATAATTTCCTCGTAGTTAGGGCTTTTATTGTTCCCAAGAAAATTGGTAACAACCCGCTGAAATGAATTCCAGGCCTCGTTTTCAACGGGTGTTAAATATTTTGGAAAATCTGTGCTTTTTACCAATTTCTTTACGTGTGGACCATCGAAGACGCCTTCCTTGATTTTTGCTAAAGAAAGCTGCGGGAAAAGGGTTTTCAAATAGGAAAATACTAGGCCTTCCTTGTCTAAGGCCTTCACAAAATTTTTAATGACGCCAAGTTTAATGTGCAACGCTGGAAGGATTATATTTTCTTTTTTGACAAGAGGCACGTATTAAATATGCCTTTGCCCACTGTGACGTTCTCCCTTTCTGGCCCAGTCTTTTCTTCTATAATGATGTTCACGAGCACGACTATCCCAGAGACAAAGAAAGCAGCAATATTTTGTATATCCACCCTGCATTCCACACAACATGCCGACGACTTTGAGATCGGAACATATTTTCCAGTTGTGATGCTCATATTGAATGTATTTTAGCAAACTGGCCATTGTGGCGTATGATTCTTTAGTGTTGATGGCATGAGCGATGGGGATAGAAGGTTTTTCATTTCCAATATGCAGTAGGACTGCTTTCAAACTCTCCTTACTACCATCAATGAACAAGCGCCACTCATTTGGATCATAAGGTTCTCCGAGTTGCTCAAACAATGCATTAATATCGTTGCAGTAGCGTATGTCATTTTCCTTCTTAAAATATTGTGCGTAAGGTTTATCACGGTTTCTATAAAATGTTCCATTTACTCCCGGACCCAAACAGTTCCGTTACCAGACGTTTTTTTAACGATTTGTACTTTTCTGTCGGCACAGAATCACTGTAAAATATGTTTTTTTTTTGGAAATGTGCCCTATTTTCATCGATATATTTTGAACCGCTTTACTAATCAAAGATCCGATTATACATATTTGTTCGTCATCTTAATACTTGCATTTGGGTACCAAGAACGAAACTAATCGGACATTTCCTAGCTCGAGATATGAATTGTCAAGTGAAAAAAAGGTCGAAAAAATAAAAAAATTACAATATCTCAAAAACTGTTCCATAAAAAAAAATTTTAACCTTGATTTTTCGAATTCAGCGGAAGAAATACATGGGGGAATCTATCTCTCATACAATGTACCATTTTCGGTGTAAACTAGTGTAATTAGTTATGAAAATTGCATATTTCTGAGTAAAGAGATGGTTCGACTGTTCATTAATTGCAAACACAACAATGCGATGGTTTGCGATATATTTCTAATAGATGTAATTTGTTAACCATAGAAGTGTGGATAACCTCATGAGGTCAATGAGCTGGTGGATTTATTAAGTTTATTACAGGTGAAAGGAACAGGATTTTTGAGTATTTTGTGTATTTGAAATACATAATATACTTTTATTTACTCATGATGTCATCATAGTAATAGTTACCATAACTTGAAAATAACGCATGCCAAAATCGCGATAGTGCATTTATACGGACAGTGCTACCACATCATGCGAACGATATTTATTTAATAATATACCGTGTATTTGGCGCTCTGTGCCTCCCTAACCTTAGATTGATTACTAAACTTGAATAATTTAGTTGTGGATGCATTTGGATTTCGTATTTCGTTCATATTTCGATAACAGTAATTACAACCTTATTTTAATGAAACCGTTGAAATGAATTGAAACAAATAATAACGAAATTGACAATGTTCCCATGGTTTTAAATGGGAAATATTTTAAAATATCAAAATAAAAATCAAACACAGAGATAACGTAACTGCTCTCTGTATAATGTGCGAAGAAACAAACAAAAATACTATTTCACAAAAGACTTCATTATACATACTCTTTCAAGAAGCTGTTTATCAGATGAACTTTTTAAAGTGCTTGTTTATTTAAAACGAAATGAAAATGTGAATAAAGAGATACTAGAACACAATAGTGTTTTATTTTTTTTTATTATTATACATTTTAGTTACATTATTATGAAGGTAAACGTAAGGCTGTTCTCCTATAACAATAGATAACAGATTACTAAAATACTTTATTTTCTTTTAAATACTTATGTTTAGAGTATATATTTCCAAATACTAATAAAGATTATATTTTGTATTTTATATTTGAAATATATTTGCAATGTATTTTGCCCAGCCATACCTTCTTACTATTTTGAATATATTAGGTAACCTTAAATATAAATATAATTGTAGCATATACGAATCTTCTAAGACTAGTAATAATTTTGCAAAAACATAATGCAGGAATATGCATTCCTACACACTACACCAATACAACCAGGCAAATTTATAGAAAGACCCTTATTAAGGGACCATCAAAAAAAGAAGATCGAAGAA
>RXPK01001734.1:0-64205 GCA_004143645.1 Protaetia brevitarsis | reverse complement strand
CAGGAAATTAAGTTGAGTTTGATGTAAGTCGCATAGGAAACTAGTACGAGGTTAATAATTAATTGAGGTTCGCGCTGTATCGTTCAACCAACAGGAAATAGTATTTCTTTAATGTTTTCTATCTGCTCTTATCAATCTTTGAATGTATTACCACGGTATTTTGTTGCTGCTTATAATAATATTTCTTACTACATTTTAAGTGAATTTTATTTTATACAGTATATCATAGCTATGGCGGCTTGTGACAGTATTGAGTGGTAGGATAAACCTCCGGCCAACTCCCCCTCCCCCCCCCCCTTTTTTAATTTTCAGTTTTGAATCAGCTTAGCTCAGCTTGCAGTCATTTATTACTGGTTTATTGCTAACTAAAATAATACCCACACAAAGGAATATAAGGTAGACAAATTTAGAAGAAATGAAAATACATTTAGTTCTTATCGGGAACACTTATCTACCTAAATATAAATACTAACGTATTTCCTTCGGAATTGCATATTTTTAGTATATAATTACTAAATAGTCTTATTAAATAGTCTTAAACCCAATTTTTATTGCCAGGAAGTGTCTAAACTAAAGCCCGTATGCGACAGCCCTCTATATAATAGCTGATCTTCAACGGCCGTCTGACTCACACGCTTGCCTACCGTGATGGTGGGAGACCCTTCCCACACACTGCCGAGCACTGACTCAATTAAACTAGACTTAGACTTCAATTAAAAGGTAAACAAACAGTTATTTATCACACTTTGCATCTATCTATATGAAGATTTTTGTTCATTACATAATATTTTTAGATACTGTAATTCCAAGCCTAAAAAATTCATGTATAGGATCTCAACCTCTCTATCGTCCACAATTTTGAGATGGGGGAAGATGTCTTGACTGGTTACAGGGCCCTTATAAACCGATATTACAGCCCGAGGTAGTGGACTTTATTTTCGAATGCTCTCAATATGACTATGGCTGCATATTAATTATTCCATAACGAGATTAATAAAAAAGTGGCATAAGTATGGCACACTAATTTAAACGCAATTCGTATTTTTAATAATAACATAAATACAAAGTTATAGGATATATAAAGAATATATTATTTTTTAGATGGCGATATATCGGGTTTCTTCCAAAAATGGATCAAAAGTTGAAATCCCATTTTCGCAAAAAAAATGGTGGTCATTTTCTAGCCCAATCAAAGTAACTTCGAACTGGGCAATGCCGCTTCAATGCTTGTTCATATGCAATTACTGGCAAAAGAATTTAGAATTAATAATATAGTCTGACAGACCGCACGCCCACAGTTAAAGTTAATAATTTTTATTTAGAACTTCTTACCATAATATTACAAATATGGTGATAATACGAGACCTGTGTTTGAATACAATACTTTCTGTATACGGCTCTACTTTTGTTATATAGAAATGATGATAAGAAGTAACTATCTCTACTATTGCTTGCTATGAGAAAATTATTTAGAAAGAAATTGAAAATTAATCGATTTTAGAAGGGATGATTCAGTCCTTAGCGATTAATTTCGGCAAATAACAAAAAAATCGTTCATATAAACGGACATGTCCACTACAGTATCGCCAAGTTTCATCAAAATCTGAACTTGACACCTGAGAAGGCGTCCTTGTTAGACGAAATCCGATTACTGGACTACAAAGAATGGAATTTCTGTCGTATAATTGCTTTTAATATTGCTCTCTAAAAATGATTTACATTCTCATTATTGAAAAATATGACTAAATATCGTAGTATATTTCAATTTATTTGAACACCTTGTTTTAGTCGAGGGGTTTCATGACATTATCTATACGTAGCTACTGTTCAAGATTCAATAGAATATCACTTTGTTATGAATGCAAAAGGCATTACCCATTTATTTTCTATAGGTTTGGATGAGATCGTGTCTGCAGTGTACAATATTTTTAATCTAATATGCCATTCAAGACTACATATGCATTCATGGGGAAGCGAAGTCTCCCAGTATCGAAGAACGAATTCTATTCCACTAAAATACAATACAAACCCCAGAGCCGAGACCCTTTGCATAACTTAGGGACTGTAATATTCATCATAAATTTCGTGGAATTACTCTGCAGTGAACAAATTAAACTCGTTCGTTTTAGAACGTGATACGGTCAGTATCAAATAACGCAATAAAGTCATAAAAATATTGTAACATGTTCTAGATAAAGTTGTTGATTAATTATTTTATATTTTTATCTGGTATAATACTATATAATACCTGCTGAAAAGGTGAAGAAAGATACTTTTGAAAGGTTTGATATAAATATTTACGGGAGCAATATTTATATAGTGTGTACTATATCTACTACCACGATTTAAAATTTGTGGGCGTTTTGATGGTTTTGTGGAACAGAATGGGCGAAAAAATATTTCCATCTTTAGTTGTAGCCACATCGATTCATTTATCTATTATTTTCATAAAGAAACAAAATAATTCAATAATAACTTGATAGCAAACTATTCTATTAAACGTGTGCGCAATAATTCAATACGTTTCTTGAAGATAGAATAATACAAGTAAGAAATGTGTAAAGATAGCAAATTCAATGTTTAAAATATTCCGCAATTCTCCTAGACGATTACATTTCAAAACTTCATTGATATAACGATTTTTTTTCCATATTCATTGCATCAAGTGAGAGGAAGTTTTCAATAGAGTCAAATAAATTTTTTTTAGAAGAGAGCAATATTTCTTAATAACTCGGTCCTAAAAGTATTTTCTAATTGCAACAAAACACTTTTAAATCAGATTTAGATAAATGTTTAATGAATACGAAAATAAGTAAAATTACTGGGTTCAATTCATTCGCTTTAAAATAAAAAAATAAAACATGTTTTAACTCCAACCGATCGTCAGACGTACGTCATAAACATTCAAGATCAAACGAATGTTTAAATATTAATAATTGATACCAATGGATGATTTTATATTATTTTAAGACCAACGTAGAGAAGCAAATATGTGCAGAAAATCTAGCAACTGAATAAAAGTAAAAAGGATTTTTCCATTTATTTATTTGTTTCTCCAGTAATAAACAGCTTCGTGTCCATTTTTCGATGTAGAGAGCGTGTCTAATCATATCTGCTACGAATCAATCCCTGTAAATGTAGGGACCTCCACCATTACATGGATATGCTGCATGAGAAAGGAGAGTGCTGTCGCCCATAAAGTGACCCCCAATTGTTTGCGATCTGTTCAAAAAGCTGTGCGATAAAAAATGCAATGTCCAAGGTTACCATTGTAAACAGGGGTATGCATGATAAAAGCTTGCAACAAAGAGTTCTCAATTTAGTCAGCGATTGATGCTTGCAATAAAAAGTTTACGTCGGCTAAATTACAGTTGTACCACTTACAAAAAGCAGAAAAATATGTTTCGACCAAGTATTCCGGAAAGACAAACAACTGGAATACGCCGATAAGATCAAATATATGGGGACTAGGTTTGACCGACAGTGTATTTCATGGTCACTTAAGTATCGACAGATTTGTGACCAGAATTCAAAAAGTGAGAGCATAGGCTAAACTGTAGAAATTGCATAGAATGAGTGCCATGAAAATTACAATACACACTTGTTCGCGTCAGCTTTTGGAGGTAACATCAGATATTACTTCTCTAGGCCTGCAAGTCCGCAAAGTTTTCGAGATATTTTAAAGCCATAGTCCTAACGGTGCATCTAGCGATTTTAAAAGACTTCAGAATTGAGATGAAATGGCTACAAATACCAGCGATATTAATGAATGCCCCTGATGCTAAATTTTAGGCAATCGTGTACCTCAAGTGCTGATTCCAAACCGTGAAAAATTGGGTTTAAGGGATCTAAACTTTAAAGAGGACTTCCGATATGGTACGCAGTGCCATGGATTCTTGATGGAATTAAAGATGGAGCTCAGAACTATTGTTCTGAACTACTAACCCCCAATGGCTTTGGGAGAAACAACAACTATTCCTTAGCCGGAGTTATTTGCGTTTGTATTAGTCGAATGCTATTGCAATGGGTCGCGAATTTGAATCTCATTTTGGTCAATTAGAATAACCGGTTTTTTTCCCGGGGACATAATAATGATTAGGAGAAAGATTTGGCTTTGCAGGGGTGCTTGATAAGCCGCTATTTACTTAGGCCTTATCTAATCTGAAAAAAAAAGATATCTGCACCCAGAAAACCTCAAAAAAAGCAAAAGGTTTAAGCAGTGTTTTGATTGTTGTATGAGCCGTGTGGCATGAAGTTTCGGGAAACACAGCAGTCCATTTCTTTACGCTGTAAATTTTACCAGCCATTCTAGTATCTTAGTGTATTAATCTATACAGATCTTTCGCTGGTTGATTGAGGTAAGTGGATTCATTTTTGGCTTGCCAAAAATTGCCTATCGAATGCGGTAAACCTGCCTGTCATCTCATTACCCAGTAGGTACCTCTAGTGTTGATCTTAATTCTCTACAGTGTCTTTTCAGTGCACAATATTTTGTTAAGAGACAATTAAGTTACGTTAGTTAAGTCACTTCATATTTTTCCCTTAATAAGAATCTTTTCGTCAATTTACCTGGTTCTATTAGTGTTCTTTGTGTTTCTCTGTAATCCACCTCATTACCTGTTCTCGCGCTGTGTTGTTAGTCACTCCTTGAACAGGTTCCGCGCATATATTTAATCTATTCTTGCTAACTCATTAACTTTTTCGTTTCCTTCGATTGCCAAAGTCTAGGTATCCACAGCAAAGGAACTTGTGGCCTGTTAGTATATACAGTTTTTGAATAAATTTCAAACCAGCATTGATTGTATCTTAGAATTCACTAATGCCTTTAGTATCGCCTGGCTGTTTGTTGCCATATAGATCTGTTTTGACAAACAAGGTTAAATGGGTTTCAGATAGCTGACGTTTTCAAGGCTCAGACCAAGGATGAACATAATTATAGAGAACCGTTATTTCTCCAAAAAGATGCTTCCGGTCAACTAATAGCAGAAATGTGGTCAACACTTTGCTAAACATCGGCAAGAACCTACTCAGACTTGATAAGTCAAGGTTAAATGCATTCATTCACCTGATTATTGTTTATTGCCCCCTGATAAAATATCTCAAGAGTGTGGGCAAGTATTTGCGGAAGTTATATGTACCTTAAACATGCTTTGCTAGCGTAGAAATTTAGCACGGCAATGCTTGTTGCATTGTATAATTCCCGAAAGAGTTCAACGGTAAACTTAAACTAAGCTATTCGCAAGAGGATCGCAATGACGCTTCAGTGTCTTTGCTACGATACGTTACAAGACAATCTCCGTCAAACACAAATGAAAATGTGTTATAATTAGTATCAGTATAACATCTTACTGTCGTCTATATACCCATTTTACGATTATGTAGTAATCTTATTTGAAATCTCCTTTATATAAGCTCCTGAGAATACAAAAATTGTATATGCAGGACAAATTGCTAAATTCAAACTTGATTTATTACCTTGACTGAATAACGTTTTAAATCAGCGAAAGTTTCTTTGGATTAAAATTATAATGGAAAAAAATTATCATATTCAAAAATTTACTTTTCAGTAGGAATAAATATTTTTTGAGTGGCATAGAATAAATTACCGTTTAGAGATATTAGATTGTTGAATTTAATTATATATTTTTTCAACGAATAATACTTTAATTGAAAGGAATAATCAAAAAGTAAATAACGTAATTTAAATTATTTTTGTTTAATCGCACTGTACATTAGATTTGCAAAGTATATGCTCCACTTCTTCGATTTGACTTCGTATCACGCCAGACAAAATTTAGTCAAAGTTTGCAACTACGTCGTTAAAGATACGTAATATGTGCACCTTTGGGTTACGCAATTACTTAATTAGTAGTGGACACATTTGCTGCAGCAGGGGAAAAGGTAGACCTCACAGGTCTACCGACCCATGTCCGCAGGTACGCCGTGTTTTAGACGAATGGTTCCCTCAAAGTTGGAGTTAAGTCCTTACTTTGATTCGCATACTGACGTTCGATGCATGTCTAAAGACGTTATCTATTACGTATATGTTAATGAATGCAACAACGTTTTAGTAAGGGGATATATCTGTATTTCCATCATTGTTATGTATTTAGTGTTTACCTTGAAGTAAATTTAATTGAATCCGGTTTCCTCTATAAGAATTAGATTGTGGACAGAAGTGTACACATCAGCTCCCTCCACGATCTAATTGCAACACACTAGTAGTTATTATATCTGCGAAACGTTTATAATAGAGTTATATAAAATATAATCTTATTTATCACATTCGGAAAGCATTTTCATAATAAATGTAAAGAATTGCTGTTTCAGAACATGTGGAAAATATAATTACAGGGTGAGCAACCACATGTGACCACCACGTGATCACGAACGTCACAGAAAAAGTGTATTTTTTTTGTTTTACTGTTTACTGTCCTGCTTATTGTTTACGTTCTCTCATCAGATATTTATTTTTATCAAAGTATTTTTGTTATAAATATGATCTAAAAAGCAATTTATTCTTAAAAGTAAAAGAAAAAATAAATATATGACACGTTTCTTGTTTTAAATTTAGGTTATAAGAATATCATCTACAACTCAGTCATGTGGCATATCGTCTACTACCAATTTAACAATGTTGCCATCTTAAAATTCGAGGTGACGTAGTGGTCACATCCGATTGTTCACCCTGAAGTAATTAATTACGAATACTAAATGTAGTACATAAATCAAGTTATGTGCGAAGCCTTTACAACGGATTTAACTTATGATAGTGGTGATTTGAAAAAAAAAGCTACTAAAAGTAACCAAAATTTTGGTAAAATAAGCACCAAATGCGGACAAGTTATTAAATTAACTTTTGTTGCTCAACTTTGATGATAATTATGCAGTGGTCTAAATAATGTTATGAAATGCGTTTGCTTGAAGGTATTTGTATTCAACAGTCAAATTATAAGAATGATTACTTTTCATATTTCTTATCCGTTTCTTAAAATTCAGTTCGTTCTTTCTTCTCCGTGCAACGGATAGAAATAAATTGATATTTCATGTAAATATCGTCTTGAGAAACTTAAATGCAAACTCTAATAGATTCAAAAATTGTGAAATTTGAATTATTATGAGAGTATATTTATTATATGCGAAAGCATCTTATTCGATCATAAGTAAAACATTAATATAGTGACGGGTTAGAATAAATAAACGAAAACCTATCAATATAATCAGGCACATGCTTCTTTCTTCTTCCTTAATGCCCCTAAGACAATAATATACGCTAAATTACTAGGTTTCTAATATCTTAATATTATAACATGAAGACTAGCTTTGATTCATCACCACACCTTTAAAATCGGATTTATAGAACAATAAGACGATATAAAAATAAACATCTGCTTTGTTTAATTTTCTTACATGAAACATAAAAACATAAAACATTTTATTTTAATTATACTAAAGACATACTATTGGAGCCCTCGAAGGTTCTCAAGTTTCCACTGGACAAGATACTGGGCTTTATAGAGAACACCAAGCTGCTCGAGTGGAAATAAGAGAATTAATAGGGATGGTACAATGAACACCTAGCTCAAGTGCCCGGACATCAAGTGCCCACCCTAACTTTAATGAATGAATGAATGTATACTAAACACACTGCTGAATGTCCTTGTTATGGAGTACATTACTTCAAATTATTTTAATGTAATGTAAAATGTCATGATATAACTGACGTTATATTATCCTAATGCATTTAATATCGTTTTCTATCAAGTATCCACTAATCCTTGTTGCAACCTTGACAACCACAGTTTTATGGTTAGATTCTGTGCACATCTGTAGCCCCTGCAAGGTTATTTGTAAATCTGTAAGTATCCAGATGCATGCTTCTGTAAGATTATCTGTAAAACTGTTTTTACAGATAATCTTACAGACGCTACAACATGCATAGGATCTCATCAATCATTACTTCCTTCAACGACTCTTCTACATGGGTATCGCTTTTCTGAGTCCACTAATCTCACTAACCTGTTTCTGCCATAGCATATAATCTATAATAGCAATCATCTTGAGAGGGAAATTCTTCTCCCCATGCATGAATGTGTGTACATGCATTGCGAAGCTGGAGTCGATACTGAAATGGGATAATTAAAACGAATGTGGGGTACCTTTTGCGTTCACTTACTCAAGCAGAGTCACCGATGCATGACCCTACTCTCTTTTGCATTAACATTTCCTAGGCTTAAAATTGTAATTGTCAGATTCGTGTCTTCGTATTAAAAAATATCAAAAACCTATTACATTCATTTTATTATCTTGGCGACACTAACCGGAAAGACATCTCTCCAAACAGGCTCACACAATATAACAGAAAACTATTTAGAGAAAAATAGATATTACAACATTATTAGAAATATAATCAATGGTATTAAGTATATAATCGGGGACAATAATACATTATTTATATCTCCTATATACATGCATTCATACATTACTATTTATTAGAAAAACACGCATATACATAATAAATACGACGTACACCGCGCTCTAACTAAAATAATCCTAGCAAAGAGTATCCTTTAACATAGCACCGACTTCGGAACTATTGGATTAAAGCAAGGTATGTTTGCGGACATAGCTTATCTAACTTCCTTGTCAGGTTAGTTTTTCCTCTGCTATACATATCTCAAATGTTTAAACCTGAATTTCAGTCTAATTGGCACACACGAAATTCAAACTCAAATATACGAAACAATGACTATTGCCTCTAGAAGAGCTTAATGTATAAAATATCAATTCAGATCAGGATTTCATCCTTATTTAAGTTTCTTTACTATCGTATAAAATAAGTAATTTCTAATTATTAATTTCAAATGATAATATCTGATATTCTCAGAACTATTTAATCTCTTGGGCTGTCAGCGACCATAATAACCCCTATCAGATTTTCTTCAATAGACGAATCGATCGAAAGCATTAAGTTCAGTTAACTGCGTCCGGTCGTACTTCCGCATTTATACACATGTGACGGAAAGGTTCCATTGTACTAAAATTACCACTTGGGAAAAAAGTTAAAAGCAATCCGGCTTAACTGAACAAAATAAAATTTATTACCTAAACCAAGAACATACATATGTTCACATAAAGACGATCTAGTTAGTTATTATCATATTATGCCTATGAAAGGTATTTTAGGGTCGATAAATATGAAAGTTCTGTCTTTCCGCTACAAGCTATCAACTTTCGCCGGAAATTAAACCAGGGACTTGAGAGCAACAGCCTGTCTACCTCAACCTATGTAAAGACGTTACTGCTTCGGGGCGATCCGCAAAGACAATAAACATTTTAAACGCCGTAAAATTCGTCTAGGCTTATACCTTGCGCCATAGGAAGCTTAGGAAGACAATAAAGGTGGAAATAAAATGTAAATCGAGCGTACCTACAAGGCTATTCCAATTCCTGCAAAAAGTTTTTCGAGTTATCTAAAAAAAGACTTTTACAAAAGTTTAGGCGTTAAGCCAATTTTATTATACTTAAAAGTTTAACTTTTCAAGTACTGAAGATAAGTTATTTTAGTGCCGATTGTTATTATAAAAGATTCTTGAAAAAACATTTCGTCTTAAAATAATGTGTAGGTTATATTTTCGTACAGCTTTATATAACTATAAAAATAAAAAGTTATCTACGGGAACAGAGAGTTAAGATGCCTTTCTGCGATGGTTTGAATATTAATTTATTTAATAATAATACATACTGAATATAATAGACTTAATGGCGTAACAAGACCTTCAAGAGTCTTCATTCAATACCAGATGAGATTGACAGATTACTGATGATTTTTAGAGAATACGCAAATACAAATCTGCAGTCATGGACTAAATAACTGGGTAACATATCATTAGCTGCGGTGCGTTTGTTACTGAAAGTAGCCATTAAAGATATAAATTCATATATAGTAACTAAAGAAAAGGAATGAGGCAAAGAGTCAAGTATGACATTGGGCAATGAGGTGTCATGTGATGAAGTACATAAAGGAAGAGGAAAATGCGTCCCTAAAAGTATTGACAATCTTATTTGGATCGGTGTAGTCATTAGACCTATTCTTTGTATGAAGAAATTGCCAGAGTTTCGAAGGTAAGGATTTTTTTAGAATTTTGGATTGTGTTGAGATAATTAATGTAAGTGTCATTTATTTGATCTTTTATTATTGCTCTGATACGTTTAAATTTATTACAATAAATAACATTCGTGGTCATCTTCTTTGATTGACATTTTTAGTTTTGAGATTCAGAATGATATCAGATGTAATGGTGGATAATAGTTATTAGAATGAGATTTAGAAGGTATACTAGCGACACATTGTAATTGTACGACCTATAGAGTAAAATACAGCCTATATGTTTAGCGTGGATAGTAGACGGATCTATGCATTAACCGTCCGCTTCGAAGTATGTAAACACAGATGTGCTCTCTCTGTTATTTAAAAACGCTTAGGCTAGATTTATTAATGTGTGAAGTTGAATGCATCTATTATGTATTTGTTATCTCTGCGTAGGAATAAATTTATTTGCTGTTTGAAGTATTTCGAATAACTGTAGTCATATTAAATGGTTTTAAAAGGTATTTTCATTTTACAGTTGAATTACGACTGGGAACTAAAACCAAAGGCATGTTAATTATGCAATAAATAACAATATCAATTGGTTTATTACTTTTAGTATTTTATACGTATACAAATAATAATGAAAGTATCAAAATGGATCGCATGAAAACATTTAAAGTATTCAGCTATACTGAAATTAGTAAAGCATATCTCGGTTATGAATGAAACACTTTTTTCAATATTACTGAACACATTAACTAAGTTGCGACAGTCCCAATGCAAGATATTAAACAATATTGAAATAAGGATTATTACTACTTCTATTTATCGTGAGGGTGTTGCGCCAATTAATTGGTTAAATGCAGAAAAATTTGTAGTAATGTCGTTATCAACAGAAATGCATGTTTTGTTTTCCCTGCAGCTTTATCCAAATATGCTTATATTTTTTATCTAATTGATGTCTGATGATTTCATACCCATCTTTTAATTCGTTCCGGCTTCCTTCTTTGATATTAAATAATGAAAGATATATGGCGAGGATGCATTCAACACCACGATTTTTATATCAGATATTAGAACGAAAAGCTCTACACTCGTCAGAAATATTTTTTATTGGTTACAGTAATGGTATGTTTTTATTAATATTATAATATCAAGTTAAAATAATATTTCGATTATAAATTCTCTAGTTCCAAAGATTATCAAAAGTCTCACAAAATTTGAATTAGTCCTAAATCGAACAGCTGTGACAGGTATAAATATAAAATGCAGGTTTAAATTAATAATTAATGATTACTTTATATATATCAATTACTCATTATGTTAATATCGAAAAAAGGAGCCGCGGTGAATTAAAAATAGATATGAAAATAATCATTATGAATCAATTAGATTAAAAAATACAAACACATTTAGTAAAGCTGTAGACATGTGTAAAGAAAACAAAACATCTGTTCGTATACAATATTATATTTAAGGTAAGTAATTGAAAATTTTTTAATTGTGCTAACCGAGGTAAGTCGGCAGGCATGTGTATGTGCCTTCCAGGATTTATTTTTCCCTGTTTTGTAAGTTGAATGTTTTTTCTATGTTTGCTTACTGCCTTCTTCCTTACAATTAAAGTAGATTTGCTACTGTAATGAACGTGTTATCATTGCACTTTCTTTATAATATAATGTACAACTAAAATAGTATAAGACGTCTGTTGTCTATAGAAAACAATTCTTTCTGTGTTTCAATCTATATAAGCGTACAAAACAGTTTTATTTACGCAAAGAAGTTACAGTAGCTGCTAAAATTTTGATATTTAGTGATACAAGGTATTTTTCCAGAATGAACAGATAAACTATTAGAAAAATTGAAATTGAATTAATTGATTGTTTATTTTTGCAGGTTTGTATTTTTTTTGATTTACTTAACCCTGATATATGATTTTTAGATATACCTTGAAGTTAACAGAAAAATTATTTAATTTCTATAAAATTATTCAATCATGCCTAAAATTTTGTAGAAATCATCATTAACGTTTTATATAGATGGAGAATTTTCATGATAAATAGTCTAGCACAAACAAATAGATGGGACACTTATCGTGAAAGTTAATCAAAATAGTCCTTACTAGCAACGGCTGTATAAAATTACAACCATAAAAATGCCCTTGTTTTACCAGACTAAGTGTGACTGTGCGTTTATAATACATTTAAAAGTGGGATCTCATACCAAGTATTCCAACTAACTAACAAACAAAATATGATTGTAGCTGTTTTTGGAACACTTTGCATAGCAATAGCATTTTTAGGCCATGCAAATTCGAATTCTGACAAACTTTCGCTGGGATGATTAGAATTTAAACTCAAATTTCTCAGACATGAAACCTATATATCTATTAAGCACGTAAAGATATTTCTATCATATGACGCGTTGACTTTTTAGATGTTAAGCCTTAAAATTATTGCTTCTGTCGCGGGTTCATATACTTTCCAACACACTTCTTCCATTTCCTTCACACTGTACGCAATAAAGTTTCCGGATATTGAAGATCTAACATCCGGCTTAGTTGAAAAGGGATTTTACGATTGTGCGAAAAGTGGTATATTTCACTTTCTGTATTTTCTTCGGATGGAAAGGATATTTGCCAAAATGCAATACTTCCTGCATGCGTAGGATGTCGATCAGACATAAATCACATTTTATTCTCTTATATCTTAACTGAAGGTAACAAGTGGAAAGAATTAGTGATATTTCGAAGCTGTTTCTCTAGAAATACTCCTTTGGACCACGTAAGTGATTTTTAAAATATAAATAACCCATAATGTTATAAAACATTAGATATTTAAAAGTATTTCTAAATCAAACAATGCAACGATTAGCTTGTTTCTACAGCTTTAGAGATAGATTGCTTCGACTGAGAAATGGTTGAGAGTAGATCATATACGTAAGGTACAGGGTGCTAGAAAGTCTGGATACATTGTTCTAGCAGTGAGATGACTTGATCTACAATTTCGTAATTTTCTACATTTCACAATTTTTTTCTTTTTTTGAAAATTTTGACAAAAACAAATTTTTAGTGTGATGAAATGTCGTTACTCCAAATCGTCACGCAGAATTTCCTAAATTTTTTTACCAAAATATGGCATCTGTTACTGGATTAAACTACATCAAATTACTTTAGGAATGGCATAAATATCCATTTCACTACGAACATTTCTGATGTCTTGTGATGTTATCCTAGCTTATATACTTATCTGTTATGAACTTCCGGAGTCTAGTATTAGAACCCTTATACTTGTTAGACATGATACTTGAAAAAAGTTTCTCTTCCAGCAACATTTGTTAAACCTACGGTTTGAAAATGTCTACTTAGTCCCCATCGACCAAAAGGTTGTAAATGATTTTGCTTTCATTTTGACAATCTTCTTGTCTTTACCGAAGCCTTTACATTAACCAATTAAACAATTATCTTGTTTTGACACTTTTAGCCACAGATCAGTAAATGATCTTGCTTGTCTTCTTGTTTTTATTGATTAGGTTTTTTGCAAATTTAGACTCTTTTTCTTCGAATAACTATTTCGGCTATCTTGATAATTTTTGGGTCCACTTCTTGATGGACTTTGACGAAACCCAACACCACGTTAATAAAACAATACTAAGCTCTCTTACCATCGAATAAATATGAAGAACATGTTATAAATCCTTTATAGCTAAAAAATAGCTCATATTGAACATAATTCCAAAATTTCTAAAATGTCATGAAAGCACGTTCATCTGTTCATACTTCGGAGATCATCCAAAAAACATTTGATTGGCATTCCACGGTTTCCAGCTAGGTAATTCTTCTGTAACATCATTTAGCATCTCTATCAGGCAATTAGTTGAGAAAATAGGAATCCTCAGCTCCTTGGCACACAGACAAGTCAATCTTTGTCAGCGTCTTAGCTCTCCCCCCTGCCACAACTTTGCTCCCCATACTTCTGCACTGTATGTTATCATGGGTCAAATTGCTCAGTCATAAAACTGGGGTTCCAATTTCTTCCTGGTCTTGCTGATCTTCCATCCATAGCTTTGATAGGGTCATAACTTAAGGTGTCTCTGTTCTTCAACATATGGCATCATTTCTCCTTCCAGTACAAGTGGATATAAAATTTCTGGCACTTTCCTTCTTGTGAACGTAATAAACCTATTTTTCTACCGAATGATTGATGATGAAAGTCGCTATGATTTTTTTTCAATTCGATATTTAAAAATGAGAGGAGGATGTTTGAGTTAAAATGAATAAGTAAAGTGTATGTTCAAATCCATGAATATGGTATGCAAGAGTGAATAAGAAGAAAAACACCCTTGCATTCACCAAAAGTTTTCACTATATTTTAAGACTACATGTTTCGGTTTAAAAATGCTATCTTCAGGTCTTCTGATTCTGTATCCGCCTTGATTCTGTATCCGCGGATACCGACAATTAAAATTAAATGTGTTCAATTCGTTGTTTTGTTTTGTTTGTTTCCGTCGTTTACCGCGTTTTATTTGAGTGTCCATTTTCGACTTTTTAATTTTAGATTTCGTACTACGACGTTTTTAAGACCTAAAGATGGCACTTTTAAGCTGAAACATGTAGTCTTGAAATATATTGAAACCTTTTAGTGAATGCAAGAAAGTTTTTCTTCTTATACACTTTCCAATAAGTAAATGACTAAGCCAGCGCTCAGCATCTGTATTGATAAATGTATTCTTGAATAGCCCAGAAATTCATCCTGCTAAACTTTTACAAGAAACATCGTTGCTAACTTCGTTTTGGTAAAATCGAAATAAAATTTCCATTTTATCAAACAATTTTTGAGTAAATTCAAGCAGGTTGCATATTGTTAGAAAAAGAATAAGCTCTACAGACATGTAACCAAAAATCCACTGTTGCTATTTAAAAAGATTAAACACTCTGACATCAGCAATATTTGTTATAGAGGAAATTTATTTACCTTAGAATATTGAGATATTTTTTTATTAATTTAAAAAACTGTAGATCGAGTCATCTTAAGCGATAAAGCAATGTGCCTAGATTTTCCGACACCCCTGTATAATTATAATCCGTAAACAACGTGTTCAGTTCTATTGAGTGATAAAAGCGTACACTGTGGAAACTATTGAATAGAAAGCCTGTAATTGAAATTCAGGTGGCCAAACGGTTTTCAGTAGCTGCCATAATACCTAGCCACATTTAATTGAAGTTTTTCATTTGATGGAGCGAGTTCTGTCGAATCGTGCAAACAAACACAAAACCTGGGTATTTTACGAAATCCTTTGCTACTACTAGATAAGGTTGTATTTTCAAACCAAAAACTAAATATAGCTGTGAATGTATAATCCGCAAAGCAACTTTAGCGTTCCTGTGAGGAATTTTTTTATATATGCACAAAGTTTTCCTGAGCGCTTCTGTAAGCCACGTGCTACCTGAAAACATGTTTTAACAAGTTCAAATCTGGTTTTCCTATATACAAGCGAAGTTACAAATTTCGAAGTTTGTTCAACAATATACATAACGCGTTATAAAAACAAAGTCTGTGTTTGTTATAAATTGAATTGTGTGCGATATTGCTTTACCCTAAAATTTCCTTTACGTAAATTTGTTGCTGATAGAAACGTATTATACTGATGAAGACAATAACGCAGAAAAAGAAAATATATATTAATAGAGAATACAAGATTATCTTTTCAGGTCCGTGGGTATACCTATTTCATATACCTTTAAGGTTTAAGGCATTATCTTCATGATTTATATCCTGTTTTGGCGTTGAAAACATGGAATATAAAATCATGTGCGTCACCACCAGGGACTAAAACGGTTACATGAATTCTTTGTGATAATCTCGAGTGGTGTTTATTACTGATGTGATAGGCATATAAATTTCTCGATTCCATATAAATTATTTACTCTCTAGCAAAAAATTATAAAAAAAAGGCCTCAATTATTTCTACGTTTAAAATACTTGGCTACCTTTTTTTTGCTTTTAAGAAACAAACAAATTGATACACTATTCTTTATTTTAACACATACTTATATGTATGATATATCAACAACAAATATGCGTTTTTAACATACGATAAGACCTTATGATTAATCAAATCAACCCCTAAGTCAACCTTAGTCCGGTTTACGTAGATAAAGTATATGATGTATCCGCCATTAATTATCCTGTCATGAACAAGCTCAAATAAGATAGTCAACATCCTATTCGCCACTTGGAAATGTACGGCAAGAGAAAAGAGTCCGCGTTTTAGAAACACGTCATTTTCTCTATACTAGTAAGCATCACAGATATTTTCATCTTGCTGTACCAATAGTAGGTGATCCTAATTCTCAGAACGGTGAGGACCGCATCCCTTTGTTGTCATCAAATTTACAAAATTTACATTTGTTGTACAAATATAAGTACTTAAAACATTAAAAACGAATTTGTCTCCCCAAATCAATTAGTCACGTACATGTGTCGCATCGTACCCTTTTCAGTTTTCTAATGCCTCCAAACTTTGCCAGAATACTGTAAATTATTTATAATTTCGGTCTCCGAGATATATTCATAAACGATTGAAAGACTTAGAGTGTAGTATTATGGTAGTATTAAAGCCATAAACCATAAGTGCGTGTTTATCTATCTTAATACTTTAAAAAAAATAGTTTAAGTAAATAAACAAAAAAAGCGAAATGAAAGGTATATATGCACGAAGCTACTATAAATTTTAAATTTAAACTATCATTATGCATGGATATACCGGACTACCCTCTGTCAAAACTTAATATTGACTAACAATAGTAACATGGTCGTTGATAAGCAAATTTTTCTAGATCATTTGTTAATAACACATTCAGAAATTCCTTTAACATTAATAATACATTTGGTGTATCTTAAAACCTCTTTAAATTTTTTGAACTTGTAAATGGTTCCCAATTCTAATGAATTCGTGGGAAGTTTATTATAAATATGTGGCACATATATAAGGCGATTTTTTATAGGCTGCGTTAACGGGCTTCGAGGTTCTTGAAGTTATTGCGCCCTCATGTTAAGTATCCATGGTTCGCCTCCATTAGCTGTGGAACGTATACCGGTGTTCGTGTGCATATATGGGTACATTTCGTGTTCAATAATGTTAGGGTCCTCTTTTAAGTCGAGAAAGGCTATCAATACTTTTATTCCTCTGCTTGGTGTTTCACAGGGATCGGTTCTGGGTCCGGTACTATTCCTCTTTTATTAATGACATAGTCGAATTTATTAACTTTTCTTTGTTTTTATACGCGGACGACTACTACGCTGTAATTTCTGGGCGCAGGTCCGTGACCGTGCGAACACCCTCTTGATGGAGCTTGGTCAGTGGTTTAGTTGTAATGGATTCTTCATGTTTTTTCGTCCAGAGATGATTATAATGTGGATATTCATTTGAACGGTAAGTTGCTGAAGAGTCAAAGCTCTATTATTTGCTAGGAGTTCCGTTGACAAAATCACGTGGCTGGTATTTCCATTCTCGTAAGCTTATAAACTCCTCGTGTTTTCTAATTAGGAACCTTAAATGTGCGGTTGGAAGAGATTGTTTACTAACATTTTATTACGGCCAAGTGTTCTCCAGAATAACATATGGAATTATCTTTTGGGGCTCACCTACTCATGCGCATGTTTTTAGCACACAAAAGCGCATAGTTCGCAGTATCACAGGTATCGCGCCACTGAATCCTGTAGGCCATTCTTTAAGAAATTTAGTATCTTACCTTTGTATATTCTGGAGATCCTTGCTCACACTTTTGTCAATCGGGACAACTCTCCCCTAAATTCTGATTTTCGCTTCTGTTTGCCATTGAGCAGGCTTCGTGTAACTCAAAGATGTTCCATTCCTGCGGACCTACGGCTTTTTAATTTCTTACCCAGCGCCCTTAAATGTATTGACTCCTTGAAGGTGTTCAAGACTAGATTGCGTCAATTATTGCTCCACCACTGCCTGTACTCTGTTAAGGATTTTTGGCTTTTATTTATTTATTTTTATACTTATTTAAATTTTCTTAAATTTATATTATTCATAATTACATTTATTTGTATTACTAATTACTGACGTCATATCTAATTAGTGAATTGTTATTATATGACTTTGTCCATTATACCTGTATGTATTTATCGACGAAATAATGAAATCAAATTTATTGATAAAAATACAGAATACTTTCAAAAGACAATTGTAGTGTTTTTAAAGAACTGTCTACACATATCACGCCAACCCGAACAATAGTATATGGCTAGAACAGTGTAGTGTATGCCAAGTCATAATAGATATTTATCGACTGATCCCAATATGGAGTATTTCTAGGTTTGAGTGCGGCAAAGCAAACATTGTTCAGCCTCCTCACGATATGTTCCACTTGGGTACTCCATGAGAGACGACTATTCAAATAGACACCACAAAACTTACAAGACACATTACCGCGCCCTCTAGTTGGACTAGGTAATGTGAAGTCTACCACATTGGTTTTTTCCAAGTTAAGAACGAGGCTATTCTTCCCACACCACGTTTCCATCTCCGACATAACTGTCCCTACATTATGCTCTTCAGCGCTGTCCGAAGCGACGATTATGGAGCTATCGTCTGCATAGTTTATTAAACGGCGATCTGTTACATATTTTTCCAAATCGTTGATAAAAATCAGGAAAAGGACCAGTCAAAGCATTGAACCCCCCAAATCTGATACCATTGAATAAATCTGAAAAACGAGTTATAAATCTTCCAAAGTTGTAATACAGTCCAAAGTGATCATATCTCCAAAAGTATCATGGAAGAATGTCCATGTGATGAAACTTCAGAGCATCCAAGAAACACTTGATTGGCATCCTCTGGCTTCCCGCAATCATAACTGCTAATTAAATCCGTCTTGAAACGATGAGTTTTCGGCTGATTGTGATGTAATCTTAGACGACTCTCACAAGATTACGAGAAGGCGTTGGCAGTATAGCCAATTCTGCACAGATTTTTAATAGCAGTTTGAGAATGTAATAGTATTAACACATGTGCTATCTCAAGCCCTTAACGAAGCACAACAAACAAGTCTACATCGTAAACATAGAGATCTTCACACAAGGCACCTTTTTCATTGGGTTGAAAGGCATTGAGCTATCTCTATAAAATTGTACCATATAATAAAACTAAATGTCCATAATATGAAGAAACTTTTGACTTATCCTTGAACAACCTTCGAAAACTGCTTATCCATCGATGTATCTATAGCCATTATACCTTTTCGACAGGACTCCAAGTTACTGTAGGGCTTTACCGCCCAACTATTTCATAGCATTTAATCATTGATTAATTTACTTATCATGCAACCAAAGTTTTTGCTTGAGTAACACAGGATCAGTTGAGATGTAATCTTAACAATGTGTGTAATTGACTCACGATGGAGCATCTAATTGTCCATCCTCCTATAAAAACGTTTTTAGGCCTTACTAAAAACATAATCAAGTCATCTCCATATCAAATAGCATCATTTGGAGAGAACTTATGTAAACATTCCACAGAAATGTGCTCAAAGTAACGTATATCAAAAGCTCAAATAAAGAAATAACGGTATTTTCCTTTTCCCACCGTCAAAGGAATTGTTTAGGAATCTAAATGGAATATAACTGTTTATTCTGGGATATACACAAGGCAGTTAAAACGTTAAAAAAAGCAAAATGTTGGCAAATTTAGAGCAATCTGTCGCTAAAATGTGTGCACTTATTTGTATAGAATACTTGAACGGATAAACATCTTAGCTTCAGCTTACAACAACAGCAACTAATAATCGACAGTCTATGCATTGCAGAGGAGTTAAGTGTATCATTACGTGCTGTGCGTGACCAATCCGACGACACTCCTTTGTGGAGCGGTATATTCCGGCATCTTAAGCTATAGGCCTCCCAAAGCCTGCAGAGCTTTATTATTATTATATGCGTTACTTACTATGAAGTTCGTGGGTTAAAGAAGGGATTAGCATAACAATCAAGTTGAACTGTACCTTAAGCAAAAGTTTCAACGTATCACTCTAGTGGAAGATTGGTACTCAAAGCCTACGTAATTGTGTCGGGTCGCTATTGAATTTCCGTCATAATTTTAAATGTGCGGTTCCATCTTTCTGAAATTTAAATTACTATATCCATAGATAGCAAATATAATACTTATTGCTAACTGGGAACAAAATTATTTTCTATTTCGCACATGCAATAAGCAGTTTGTGTAACTGTTTTTTCACTTTGTGACACTGTTTGTGGTAACATTTCATGTGGGGTTGGTGTTGTAATACGTGATTTGACATTTCACATTTAATTATTTTTATAGGGGCTTGCATGGAATTGCGCCTATATAAAACCGCCTTTGTATTAATAGCGTGTACAATTTCTAAGTAAAAAATAAATCTTATATTGTAATTTTAAAAAATAAATAGGTAACAAAGATTGAGTAGTAATGTCCTTCCCATTGGCTGTCGAATTTTGCGATAATCATCAGTTGTAGTGCACATGCATTGCAGGGAGTGGCTATCTTGATGTACATAGGCTTATATGTATATGTGGTTGTACGCTATATCCTCACTTTTCCGTAGTCATGTGGTGTAGTTCTCACGAGTAGGCGTCTATTGAAGCAAATTGTAGTTATAAATGACGAAATATTGAGGTCATATAAAGTAGTTTTTATTAAATAGACCGCATTACCCATATATCCAATTTTATTCTTTATAGAGATATATGCCCACAAACGTAATGGCAGATATAAAATCAAAAACAGGGAATAATTATTTATGGGTGTTTCATGATGAGGCAACGGTTATTCTAGGATGTTGTATTGTAAATATGGTTAAAAGAAGCATTTAAAAAGGCGTGAATCAATAGATGACGGTTAAATTTACAAACAACATAACTCATTTGTAACTTGTTGGAATATATCTAAATCTATACAAACGATTAGATAGACTTGCAACAAAGGGTTTTGAGCTTCTAATTTTACTTAATAAAGCGTACAACTCGAGATGTAAGCGCGGAAAAATATATAACTTTTATAAGTTTTGAACAATTTAAAACCAAAGTAGCAACGTAAGGACTCGTCCTGCCGAGTTACTTTTGGAGATTAGTAGGGATCTGTAACCGCCGTGTTCAGCTATAATTCTAGATCGCATCAGGCGTACTGCACTTGCACGGAGCGACGCGACCCAAATATTGTTTATATGAATTCTTATGAGGTAGAACGCTACGCGGCAACAGAACTGCGCAGCGCGACACCACGCGACACGAGTTCCGTTGCACGCGGAGTGTATCGCGTCGCGTTTGACCTTACGATCGTAGCATAACATAGATTGTGGCAAATTGTCTTGACAACCAGAATACTGTTTCCTTTATTGTTGAATCTTTGAAATGAGTATATAAGCAAAATTGTTTTCCACTGTTACCAAATTCCTTACTTATTTGGCTTGGTGGACTAGATGCTGTTTTGTATCGTGTATGGAACACAAAATAAAATATTACTTAAAACATTTTTCCTTCCAGTGACCTCTGTGTTTCTATTGTGTAATCCGTCGTAGTGTACTGCACTGACAGCTATTGTACATTTAAGGCGACATCTTTTGGAATAATATTGCATAAGAACGATTGATAATTAATTATAAACGATAGCAGAGTCCCCATCGGTTTTTCACAATCACTGTTTAAAACCCCTCTTAAAGGGATCTAGTATCAAACGTTATTAGCTTTTAGAATATCATATGTCGGAAAAAATCAAACAGACCCGAAAATTAACAAACCAATGAGTTTAATTGAAACTGATCATCACAATTACAAATGTTTACACTATTCGATTAGCGAGGCCACTTCACATATGATAAAAGTTTGACTAGAATATTGGAGAAAAAAGAAAGAAAAAGTGTTTACGTTCATTGGCAGCTCGCCTGACATAAAGTCTCATGGAAATTACTGCTATGCTTCTCAGCTTTTCACATTTAATTTCTACATTTTCTCGTTCTATTTAGTTTGAAAAAATTAGTTCTGCTATTAAATGTATGCTTCCCATTTCTGTCCCTTGGTTCGTGCGTAGGTCAAGATCGTCAAGATAGATACGTTGAGTGCTGTAATTAAACTCTTCGGCATACCTTTGATCTAGTAGATCTAATCTCTCTCCGAGCCAAAGTTGGTTCAAAGGCTATTACGGTTTTTTTTTTTTCGCTTACCTCGAATTAGTTCTCCGCTTAGTTCTTTTCGACAAGTTTTGTAACCCTATTTTTTCTATTTCCGTACTCTAACCTTCAGAGATGCTTCCTACGTCTTGTATTTCCTCAACGATAAACTTTATCGTTTAATTTTGGCTTTCAAATTGTGTTTTTCTTTCCCATGTTAGTGCGGGTCTAGCTAGAATTTGTATCTATTTTAGTCTCATTTACTTACAGATAACTCCCTTATACTTAATTACGTGTCTTAGATTTTCGTTTAATTTTCTTTCAATTTTAGTAACTTCCTTCAATTTCATGTTTGACATTTGACGTTTCACTTCTAGGAAGGTTAAGGTCTGTATGATATACATCAATCCCGGCATTATCGATTCCATGCATCGATTCGAGTTGTCGATTGAGATTGTTCTTTTCATTCTGCCCATTTTTGTGTTTATCTTTCGTGGTTATCGTTTTCGACGAAGGCAGCTCTATGTCTGTTTTTCTTATTTGATTTATCTGTCTTCTGATTGGTTGGATTACGTATGCTTGCTTCCGCTTCCTTCCGGCTTGCTGGCCATTCTGGGTTGTTGTTCAGACGTGTTCTTACGAAGTACATCTTCCTATTTTTGGAAATTTGGGATATTTTCACACATCTGTGATTTTTATTGGAAGATTTCTTGAAAAAATCATTGGCCGTATCTTCGCTTGTGTTTGTGGAATTTTTGTGAATATCACGACCGATGGGTCCGATAACATTCGGGATAATAATTTGAGAACCCACGCTTCTGCAACGCCATTCTGTTCATTTCTTCTCTTCGTTGTAAAACCTCGTTATTTTAACGGTAAGCAGATCTTGTTATTTCTTTTAAATCACTAACTTTAAGGTTTCTGTGTTTTTAGAGGTTTTTTTTACCGCCTTTATTTTTGAATTTTGGAATTTTCCCATCGTTGGGTGTGAGATTTTGAACACCCCGTGCGGCTGAGAACTTCTGCGACCTTTTTAAGTCCCTTCGGAGAATCCTACCTACCTCCTGTAGAAAGTCAGCGGACCATCTGCTTCGGGCATTACCAAGTCTGCCCAGAGGCTACGATCTGTTCGGATCGGAGAGGATTTCCAAGGCCGTACTAACTGTTTGAGAACAAAAGCAAAGTTTGCACGTTTCCTTTTTATTTGTAAATTTTGTCTGTGTTTAAGAATTGTTTTTAGTAAATAACCAACCCCAATCATTTTTTTTTTTAATTTTTTTATTCAACGGTACTGTAATTTTTTATGTTATACCAAGGATCGGAGGGAATCATTTAGTTCAGAAAAATAGTTAACTTTAACATTCAGCTTTTCATTTTTTTAACGACTTCAGAATATATTTAAAACCTCAACCGATTAAATATCGGGCTGTAATATACAGGGTGGTTCATTCACCACCAGTGTAATCAAGACAAATATTTAGTTTTATTTTAATAGTTTATTTTTTGTACTGTAAAACTTTTATTAAATTTAAAATTAACTTAGGCTAAGAATTTTCTTTATGCAACGTGTGTAAACTGATTGCGTTGGCCAAAGCGTTCGGTGTTCGAATCCTACCGCAGGATTTTCTGTTATACTTTTACAATATTTCATTCTTATTTTTATTGTCTTTATTAAAGTTTACTGATACAGAGTATCACATTTATTTTCTTGAATTTTACGTCATATTTTTTTCTTTTTTTTACACTCGTTATTAACATTTACTGATAGAGAGTATCAGATTTATTATTTGAATTTTTATGTCAATAATACCAACATTTTTTTATTAACCATTTTATTAATAAAAGTTTAACTGTTTTATCTGTGAATTCATTCTTTTTTTCTTTTTTGTGTTTTTGTTTTTGCAAACCGTTTTACCCCTCGAGTTTTTATTTAACATCTTGGATTCCTGCTTATCAGGGGGCATGACAGGGTAAGTAATCCTAAGCAGGTGGCGCCGAAATTTATTTTCCATCTTGGGTTTGTGTTTCTATCAACCCATCCCTCGCCGACGAGCCGGCTGGCACCCTGCATGATTGCCGATTATCCACCCACTTCTTCGAAAGTTTGTAAAGCGGAAGTGCATCACCTTTTGTCTTTTTATTTTGAGTTCTTGTCTTGCGATTTTTCACGGTACTCGACAGTCACTTTCGGTGCCGGAAATTTAGGTAACAAGGCAGTACTTTTACATATTCTGGACACTTTGAAGGTTAAACTATGAACTAATTTACATCCGATAACCCAGATTATCTTACCTTGCCCTTGTCTTGGTAGTGTGGCTAATATGGTTGGAATCTTTTGAAGCTCATTAGATTTAACAGTAATTAAATCCGCACTCCTTCAAGGATTCATTATGGATGCTGTTGCCTTGAACAAGGATTTTATGTTTTCGCTATGGAAGGGCATCTACAGTACCCATTCATCCCCATCATAAGTCCCATTGGATTCGTTCGTAGTCTACAGTGCTGTTATAGAGTCTTCATGAAGTCTTTTTTTACGTTCGATACACTTGACATTACTCTTAGTGGTTAGGCTTGTGTCTTCAACTTGGACTTTGTCTTTTTTTTCCTTTGCATTATCATCAATCTGCTATGGTTGTCGGACTCTCGTAGTCAACATAAAAGCTTGAAGCAATATTTCTGCCGTCCCTCGATCCCTATTTTGCGCGTTCCCAATTATTATTTGCAAGAAAGTCTTCACATTATAAACATACCAAAGATTGATTAAACATTTTTATACTCACATGTAGGCTTCTCGGATTGACTAAATCTAAATCACATTATAGAACATAAACAGGAAGTAGTTTTTTTCAATACCATTGTCTATTATTTTATTTTTATATTCTTTTTTTCTGATTTTATGTGCTACAAATCGCAATCTTAAATTATTTATCTTTATTGAAGCCCGTTTCCTTAACCGCTTCCAATTTGTGAACCTCACAGTTGCGACGCAAACGTGCGGAGGAAACTTGTTTAGGACGCCTTAAGATATTTATTAGGACGCTACCGCTTCGCGTATAAAATATTCATTGCAGGAGGACTTTTAGATAGAGAGAAAAATTTAAGTTCGCTGTTGCTGCTATTTATTTTTTCAGGCGCACTATTCAGCTGAGGGTTACGGTACGGCGAGGGCGAACGAAAAAGGAAGATGAAAACAATGTTCGTTTGTCGAATTACTGAGGTGGAAAGCTGCGCATTCGTCCTGTTTCATATTCGCGAGCACTTTTTATTGTGTGTCCTACTCGCAAGATGAAACTACCATCGGCAGATGTTTAAGTGGTCCTAAGGGTATCCTCTAAGTAAGCAAATGATGTAGATTTTATTACGTATTACACGTGTTTCGATTGCACGCCGTGGTAAATTTTTCATAACTGATGTGAGAAAATAATAGTCGCTGAGATTGCATGAAGGTCTCGTATAAAAAGCGAATACGATACAATGATAGAGATACTGTAATCTTTCAAAGCAACAGGTGACATGACAAAACCTTTAACAGTTTATGTAATAGTCGTTTAAAATTCGTTTCAGAAAACTCACGCGACTGTTGTGTCTATCTTTCTATAGTTTGAAGAAAGCTCCGCTCTAAAAAGCATAAAGAAACAGGTGTTCAATTACACATTCCTTTTTAGATATTTTCGTTGAAAATGTATCTTTCCTAGCTGGAAGTCAAACATAATTTTTATTTGACTTTCTTAAGTTGAATACTTCCTGCACTTCTCATTGCCCCAGCACTGATTTCCTTTTTGAATCTTAAACTCCGAATAAAAAAAAATCATATTTTTCGGCTTTTTGTATCAAATTAATCTTTAAGAGCTAGAATTTCTAGTTATTTCAATTAACGATTTCTATTTGTTAGTAAAATAAAAAATTAAATTTATTTGAAATTGCATGAAGAATATATTTTTTATTCTCACTCTTTGATGCCTTCTCATAAACTGTGATACCTGTAAGTGGACTTATGGTCCATTTATTATTTTTCACACCCAAATTGTATAAGATTTCTGAATTATATTCTTTTTGGATGACATACTTAACGAGAGCACACTAAACAAGTCGCACCTTTTAGAAGGAAATTATTTTAATTTAAAATTTGGTCCCAGAACTCGACAATGGCAAATTTGACTTGTAAATTTACTAAAACAAAGATTTTTCTTTTTCAATTACCTCAACGTTCCCTTCTCATTTGATTTTGCATCAACACCGCTGACGTGCAATCCTTTTTCTTTTTGTAACGGCAAAGATTCCAATTTAAGATTTTTCCATATTCAAATATATCGAGTCCGGGAAAAGTATAAAGGAGTATACTTTTCCCGGACTCGATGCGATAACGAAAAGATGTAATAGGTAATTTTTTTGTATATACAGGGTGTTTACGGTCTAATCATTTTTTACTTTACTTATTTTCAAACACATTATCTAAATGTTGGCAAACTAAACGATTAAAATGCGATGGGGCCATTGTAAAGAAACTACATTTGTCGACGTACAGTGAATTTGAAAATTCATGTCATACCTTACGGAGGCGATATCAAACTTTTATCTTGATGGAAGTGGCTTATTCCCAGAGTGCACCTAATTTCCACCGATAAACTTTATATAACAGTTAAGTTAAGGAAGTTTCGTGGCCAAAATATGGATTACATTCCTAATCTAGTAGCGTATTTTCCGAACCACAGGAAGTATGTTGTTACGTCTGAACAATATGCCTACAATGTGTATGGAATATTTAAACATATCGCATGCATGAGAGAGATATCCAGTGAAACGCTGCAATATATTCTGATATGTGTGATTTCCTTTTATGTGTATTTAGAGCTACCGTTATTGTTTTCAGTGTTGTATTTACTTATTATAACTAAAGAGTAATTTCCTTCAAATAAAGAGATTAATTTTTGGTCTGTATTTAATAGTAAGTAGTGACTCTATATTTATCAATATAACAGATTTTACAGAATTCTATATCTACACGTGTTAAGTTAATTTAAATATATAGCTAATGTAAATCCTATTGTTTAGAAGTTGAAGAATTATTTTTGCATAGAAGTGAAGAAAAGTTTATGTTTTCTTAAATGAATAGGAAATATGTTTCTCATAATGTTTATTTTGAATAAAAGAAAATTATTACCTATTCGATACCCGAATTTAGAACCTGTCTTAACCTCACACGATCTTTAGAAAATCTTTTCGTTAGAGATCGTTATCGTATTTTTTATTTATACTGACATAATTTCCTTTGTAGTTCTATCCAGTTGCGCAGTCCTCTATGCAGTAGTTTAAAATATTGTGTGAATTTTTTTCTATTTATGTATCTATATTTTATATACTTTGTCTTCGACTTTGTCTTTTATTTACAGAATATTATATAGTTACTTTATTGTTTATTCAACCTAGTCGAATTGCATCGACTGCGTTAGATAATGATTTTTTTTATGAAACTTGTGGTGAAAATAAGAACTCTTAAATAAACCGGCAAATCTTTACCTATTTTTCATAACCTGTTCACCAAATCCCTTTTTAGAATTTTAGAAACAAATGGGAATTTTCTTTTCACGCCGTAGGTGTATTCAATTTAACTAAAGTCTATATGCATGCAATGAAAACAATGGGATGCCATACTATTTGATATTACAGGAAAATTATCAGCTTTCCTTGCTTTATGATTACAATTGGTGTATCTCATTAATGGTGATGGAATCTGGAGTCACTGTGCAGGTCTATACTGATATTAAGGAGATACCAATTATTTCGGTCTCACTTAATTCTTATCTGAAAACCACAATTACATTTCGTACTAAGCTACTATCTTTCAGGTGTACAAGTGTATTGTCAAATACTAAATGGTGTAAATTATAGTAGTATTCCTAGGCTAGAAAATTAATCAACAGACTACTGTATTCATTAATTCTAATATTTTAATTGAGGGTGTTAAATCCAGTATTGAGCAAGCTATTATATGTTTTTTTCTATAATGCTTCCAATATTAAGTTCTTACTATTTAAAGACTAATTATTTCAAATCATCAATTGAAAAAGTATGTCCTGTATTAATTCATGATACGCAAAGCGGATTTATCGGCCTTGGTGATTCTTATATGATATATAATGTCTTTTATTTCATCCGCATTCCTCTTTGTTTGGCCTATATATACTTTATTACAAACACCGCATTTATCTTTAATCCAGACCATTTTTAAATCAATAATTTCATATTAATTTTATTTATTTCTTAAGTATTGAATTTGAAAAACCGGCTAAGATTGTATTCTTACCAAGTAATTCTGGTTAACCATTATTTATTAAGTTTAAATCTGCAAAACTTTTTCCACTATTTTCACTGGAAAGTGTAGTTATATTCTAATAACTCTTATTTTCTAAACTTTTTTTAATTTTATCTATCCACTTTTTTGTACCATTATTTTCTGGATATGATATTATATTTTATTCTTTTTAATATCTTCCGAAAGCGGATGTTCAATAATCTAGTTATTAAGAAAAAGTGAATTTGGTTTATTTGTTTACGCTTGTATTAGATAAGTTGTTATTATTTTTTGTTGTGTGTTTTTCTGTGTATATTCAAATGGATGTATTACTTTAATCATAAGTATAAATTCAGAAATGGTAAACTGTGTTGATCCTCAATTTCAAACGTAATTTTATGACGATACTGATTTTAATGGAAATTAAGGAAAAAATTAATCAAATCAAATGTATACCGCAAGACTATCATCTACATACTTATCCACATTTAGGAAGAGGAATTTACTTATAATTATTTTCAAAATAATTTAGAGAGGTTGCTAAAAAGGAGAGAGGGGTTACCCATTGCTTTCCAAAGTTTGTTTATAAACTATTATTTTGAATCTAAAGATTTTTGTTCCATACAGTTTCGTTATTATAATGTTTCAAGAATTTTCTCAAAAGCACGTTGTTAAAAATTAATAGATTTCAGATTTGCAGTTTTATTCAATAGAATTTGGAAAGAGAGTTATCATAAAATATTAATATCTCCAGAGGAAATTTGAATTTGTAGAGTTATCTATAAGTTCTTTTGTGTTTTTTATGGAAAATCTATTTCAAATTTAAATCGGCTAAACTCTTGTACTAAACCATTTAGAAATTGCATAAGTGGGAGAGTACAATATTAGAAACAATAGGTTTATAGAATTGCCTGTTTATGAACTTTAAGGGTAAACAGTACATATGTGGTTATCTAGGATTATAATTTTAAGTTTAAAACTTACCCCTTATCTATAAGATTACTACATTTCTTTTAATACTTTAGTAACTTCTCTACACTTATCTACTTAATGATCTTTACTATTAGATTCTTTACTTTAGAAAAAATTAAAAATTTAATATTGAAATATTGATTTTTTAAAATTTTCTGGGATTTATAAAATCAAATGCGTTGTTTGTAATAAAGTATATATAGGCCAAACAAAGAGGTAATGCGGAGATTAGATTTAAGAGCATTTATATCTATTAGAACACAATGCCGATAAATCCGCTTGGCGTATCATTTTATTAATACAGGACATACTTTTTCAATTGATGATTTAGAATTAATTAAGTCTTTAAATTGTAAGAATCTTAATATGTGGGAAGCTATTTATATGAAAAAACATATTGAAAGGCTTGCTCATTACTGATTTAACACCCCTCAATTACAAATATTTAGAATTTAATTGAATACAGTGTCCTGTTGATTAATTTTTGTAGCCTAGGACATACTTACTATATTTACGCATTTAGTATTTGACAATACCTTGTACACTAAGATGTTGGCTTAGCTAACAATGTACATTGTGTTTTTCAAGATTAAAGAATTTTGAGACCGAAGTTTATTGGTATTTCCTGTTAATTATAAGTTTTGATCTGATGAATTATTCACAGTATTAACCACCAAATTTATTAAATCAACCAAACATTGCTTAAATAATGGCTGCATGAAGTTAAAACGTTTCTAATACATATCCAAATATTATTTATTTGATCTTCAATCTTAAAATTTTTATTATTTGACTCTTAACTAGAAATTTTCGGTCATGGTATAGAAAAAATACGTTTCTCCCAAAATATTGTTAATTTATTCGCGACATTTCGTCAATTTGATACTTACATTCAAAGGGTTGTTGAGAAACCACGTTTTCATTTAAAATGATTCGTTCTAGGTAATTGAAAATTTCATTGTTTTTTAATATATTCAATATTTTTTATATATCCTATGGTAACAAAATAACATACCAGTTATGTAAGTTACGGGAAACAAAATACACAAGTAGTATAGTATAATAAATAAATAGTTAAGTAATGCGACATTAACAACTCTAAGGAAAAGAGGTGTCAATTCAATGCGCATTGGATACTTATACAAGTAAGCGGCTCTACAAGCGATCGGTGATAACCACGCGTCTTCAAGTAGTCCCGGATAGCGGGCCAAACATTAAAACCATCAAACACCCTCTTTAACATCCCCGCTACAGAGGAAGGAATCCTAGTACCTATCGTCAAGTATTTATGGTTTGTAGCTTTGATTTCATTTAGATGTAAAATTAAAAACCTTACTGGTCTGAGTGTGCCATACAAGAGAGTATTTGTAAATGAAAGGTCATAATGCCGAAACGACAACGTATAAGTCACTCACAGAAGGAAAAAGTTTTGACATCTGCTCCGTAGGGCATGACATTAGAAAAGAGACCGGTTGTACATTCAAAGGAACTTTTTCCAATAATTCCATCAAATGATTTTGCAAAAACAAGAGATTATGTTATCCATTCAATCGATTTGGCAACACAAAGGCTTGTCCGTTGACCAATCTAGTACTAAAGTTTATCTGGAAACGAACAGTGAACAGCATATGGATTTTCGACAGCCCAAATTGGAGTATTACGACAGTTATTTATGCCGTTACGTGTAAACTTTGCTTCAGCAGTCGCCAATACAATCGAAGAAAGATTTGGAATTTTTGCATGTTTTTATGAAAACCACGGGTGAAATTCTACTTCTTCCCCCCTCCCCTACCCTCTCCTCCTTTGTCTTCTGAATGGTATGCCTGACGTACTCATTTCCGTATCCTGTTTCTTCTTCGGAGTTGTTAGACGCGTTCTCATGAGTGAATCTTCCTGTCCTTGGAATTTTGGATATTTTCACACATTGGTGGATTTTATTGGAAGTTTACTTGAAATAATCATTGGCCGTATCTTCGCTTGTGATTGATGTGGAAATTTCATGATTTCGACGGCGGATGTATCTGATATTTTGGGATATAATTTGAGAAGCACGCGTCTCTAACGCCATTCTGTTTCTTGTTTCTTTTCTTCGTTGAAAACCTCGTCAATTAACGGTAAGCCAAATTTTGTTACTTCTTCTATTTTACTAATTTTGGGGTTTCTGTTGTTTTAGAGGTTTTTTTGATTCCCCTTATTCTTAACCCTGGAATCTTCTCTTCGTCTTGTGTAAGGATTTGAATTACCCACGTGCGGCTGAGAATTTTTGCGACCTCTTAAATCCTTCTGAGAACCCACCTATTTCGGAACTCACACTGGGCCTGTTTTGGCTGCTGCCAAGTCAGTCCCGGAAGCTTCGCCTTGACTGTCCGTATAGGAGATCCACGCCCACGCTAATAGCCGATCGAGAGCAAAGTTAAGTTGCACGCTTTTTTTAGTAATCTCTCTCCCGTGTAAAATTTAGTAATTAAAAACCACCCCCAATGATTTATCTTTTTTTGTGTTTTCCTTCACGATCCTGTAAATTTCACATGTTATATCCTGGATCGGAGAGTGCTACTTGTTACTAACGCAGCATAATATTTCAAATTCAGTACAATTATTTACTTATCTTTTCATTTACTTATCAAATTCAGTATAATTGCTTAAACACCAACCGACTGAATATCGGCTTGTCATATACAGGCTGATTTATTCACTATTAATGTAGTCGATTCAAATATTTAGTTTATTTTGTTTTGTGATTGTAACTACGTTTTCTTGAATTTCAATTAACTTATATCGTAAGAATTATTTGTGTAAATCAATGTGAACTGATTGCGTTGGCCAAAGCGTTCGATGCTCGCGTCCTACCGTAGGTCTCTTCTTCTTACTCTTTGCTTAGTTCCCTTTCTTTTACCGTATGTCAATACCCGTATACGCAATGCATCATGATAGCAAAGTTATCCGTCGCTTTCGGTGTAATCAGATATGTGACATTTATGGAGCTATTTTTTATAAATATATCATAGCTAACTATGCTTGACCTCGATATTTAAAAATCAGGATATCCTTGCAAATTTAGCATATTTTAAGTGACGTATTCCGTGAATCAACTTATATATTATCCCAACTGTCATCTGTTAAATTTCGGTAAATGTTTAAATATACACGGTGATAGGATGACTTGTGGGTTATAGAAACTACCATCCTGCTCGTATTTACATGGATGCTATTGAGCTATTGCGTTTATATATGGTATGTAAATACCTGTAAGTTAGTACGAAACTACTACTGCGGAAAGCTTACGGTGGTGACGCTTAACAGATACTTCAGTGAGTGCATACATACACAGACTCAGTGAGTGCAACTGTGCCGAGATTACCTATGTATGTATGCAAGATGCAGGAACTTATTTAGCTTAACTTCCTGGAAGTGTTGTCAAGAGGAAGACTGCACGTCATTTTCTCTTATCTTTGATGTACATATACCTCACTTGATGTTAATTGATATACAGTGGTTTTCGGTTAAATCGGCTTCATTTTGTTGATAGTAACTGTTTAGAGATAAATTCGTGAACTACTAATTTTTCACAGATAATTTACCTCTGCATAAGCAAATACCCATAAGCATATCGCACGGTGTGAACTATCAAATTATGTATATAAGTTCTAGAAACCATACTACATAATTGTAACACTCTTCTTCAGTAAAGCCTAAATTTTTGTCATAACATTTTTTTATCCCGAGGCAAACATTGCAATTTTTCTATTATTTTAAGGATATACTATACTTCCTATTTCTTTCGCTTAAACCTTAAACATTAAAATGCTTATTAGTATAAGAAAAGAGCGTGCTTATCGCATATTTTCCAAAGTAGACATTTAAAAATATGCCCAACCGATAAATAATTAGTTTTATTGAATTTCCCAGGAAAACAAAAAAAAAAACAACTGCTATATCAAGAACAGTACTAAACAATAAGTAATTGAATATTCCCAAAATAAAACATTGAAACACGCTTTATTATATGAAAAGGCTAAATATGGAGTACAATATTATGTGATGTCAAAGTTTTTCCAAAAAAATGTAACTACGGTTTATTAAATTAAAGAAACATAAAATAATTATATGAATTTATGAGTTCACATTTGGTCGCTAGAGCCATCTCCAAAACTTGTCCATTATTACGAGAAAAATAACTGCAACTCTGCAGATTCATTCAGAGTTTAATATCTTCCTTCCCCAGGCAATATTATTATCCACTGACGGACGAAAAGTAATTGAGTTTCAGAAGGTTACAAAGTTTAAAATTATAATATACATATATTAATGGCTTCCGACATGTTTTCCTTCGGGAAATACTATTTTAAAACAAATTGTATGCGACACAGAATGAATGATGTGTAGATGTATATTGTAGTATCGAGCAATTTACTTGATAGTGAGATGTTTAATCTGGTGTACTTATGTAAATGAATTAAAACCGTTTTCTCTTGGTTATATATATATATATATTAGATTAGATTAGATTAGGATAGGGTGGCCTATCGACCTGTTTCACCGCGACCTTTTCAGATCTATTGTGATCCCCTTTTTCCTAGAGGACGCTCTCTAATTTTGCCCTCTTGATTAGGCCTATCATCTTTGAGAGCGGCTTCTTTATGTAGCTACTAGCTGTGGGGTTCTCCTCCCCCATTATTAGAAACCTTGTCCTCGCCAGGCCTTCACATTGGCACAGCACATGAACTGGTGTTTCTTCCTCCTCTTGGCAGTATCTGCAGGTTGCATCATCTGCCAGGCCTATGTTATACATATGCCTATTCAGTCTACAGTGACCAGTCAGCAGACCTACTATCATTTTGACAGTCTTCCTGTCTTTATTCAGTAGATCTCTCGTGAGTTCAGGCCTCTGCTCCTTTAGGAACTCTTTTGCCTGCCATTGTCCTGGTGATTTATGCCACCACTCTCTGGACTGATTGTATATCCATTCATTGATGGATTTTTTGATTTGCGATTTGGTAGTGCCGAAAGAAGGTTCGGCTCCAACGAATGGCCTTGACGAACTTCGCCTGGCCAGCTCGTCCGCCGCCTCATTTCCTCTCACGCCCGAGTGGCTAGGGACCCAGGCTAGGGTTACTTTCCTTTGGGTGTCCACCTCATTTAGGGCGCTTACACAGTCCCAAATCAGCTTAGAGTCCACGCTTGAGGAGCTAATCGCTTTAAGTGTGGACTGGCTGTCGGAGAAGATAGCGACGCTTTTACCCGGTGCGGTACATCTTTCTATCTCTCTGACACAGTGGTGAATTGCAGCAACCTCCGCTTGGAACACAGTCGTGTCTTTGCTGAAGCTTACCGAAAGAGCCTTTTTAGGTTTCTTAGTGTATATTCCCGCTCCGACGCCGTAATCCGTTTTAGAGCCGTCAGTAAACCAGTTTGAGTCCGCTATTACCGGGGCACCTGCCTCCCAGTCCTTCTTATCTGGTATTATAACCTGATATTTCTTATGCACGCCACCCAACGCCTTGGCCGTCCCCGCCTGCCGCGCCTTTGGCCACCATGCTACTGCTCCATACGTTAACATGGGTCTGATTACCCTTGTGTACAACCACAGAGTCATCTTGGGGCTAAAAACAACTGCTATATCAAGAACAGTACTAAACAATAAGTAATTGAATATTCCCAAAATAAAACATTGAAACACGCTTTATTATATGAAAAGGCTAAATATGGAGTACAATATTATGTGATGTCAAAGTTTTTCCAAAAAAATGTAACTACGGTTTATTAAATTAAAGAAACATAAAATAATTATATGAATTTATGAGTTCACATTTGGTCGCTAGAGCCATCTCCAAAACTTGTCCATTATTACGAGAAAAATAACTGCAACTCTGCAGATTCATTCAGAGTTTAATATCTTCCTTCCCCAGGCAATATTATTATCCACTGACGGACGAAAAGTAATTGAGTTTCAGAAGGTTACAAAGTTTAAAATTATAATATACATATATTAATGGCTTCCGACATGTTTTCCTTCGGGAAATACTATTTTAAAACAAATTGTATGCGACACAGAATGAATGATGTGTAGATGTATATTGTAGTATCGAGCAATTTACTTGATAGTGAGATGTTTAATCTGGTGTACTTATGTAAATGAATTAAAACCGTTTTTCTCTTGGGTTATATATATATATATTAGATTAGATTAGATTAGGATAGGGGTGGCCTATCGACCTGTTTCACCGCGACCTTTTCAGATCTATTGTGATCCCCTTTTTCCTAGAGGACGCTCTCTAATTTTGCCCTCTTGATTAGGCCTATCATCTTTGAGAGCGCTTCTTTATGGTAGCTACTAGCTGTGGGGTTCTCCTCCCCCATTATTAGAAACCTTGTCCCCCGCCAGGCCTTCACATTGGCACAGCACATGAACTGGTGTTTCTTCCTCCTCTTGGCAGTATCTGCAGGTTGCATCATCTGCCAGGCCTATGTTATACATATGCCTATTCAGTCTACAGTGACCAGTCAGCAGACCTACTATCATTTTGACAGTCTTCCTGTCTTTATTCAGTAGATCTCTCGTGAGTTCAGGCCTCTGCTCCTTTAGGAACTCTTTTGCCTGCCATTGTCCTGGTGATTTATGCCACCACTCTCTGGACTGATTGTATATCCATTCATTGATGGATTTTTTGATTTGCGATTTGGTAGTGCCGAAAGAAGGTTCGGCTCCAACGAATGGCCTTGACGAACTTCGCCTGGCCAGCTCGTCCGCCGCCTCATTTCCTCTCACGCCCGAGTGGCTAGGGACCCAGGCTAGGGTTACTTTCCTTTGGGTGTCCACCTCATTTAGGGCGCTTACACAGTCCCAAATCAGCTTAGAGTCCACGCTTGAGGAGCTAATCGCTTTAAGTGTGGACTGGCTGTCGGAGAAGATAGCGACGCTTTTACCCGGTGCGGTACATCTTTCTATCTCTCTGACACAGTGGTGAATTGCAGCAACCTCCGCTTGGAACACAGTCGTGTCTTTGCTGAAGCTTACCGAAAGAGCCTTTTTAGGTTTCTTAGTGTATATTCCCGCTCCGACGCCGTAATCCGTTTTAGAGCCGTCAGTAAACCAGTTTGAGTCCGCTATTACCGGGGCACCTGCCTCCCAGTCCTTCTTATCTGGTATTATAACCTGATATTTCTTATGCACGCCACCCAACGCCTTGGCCGTCCCCGCCTGCCGCGCCTTTGGCCACCATGCTACTGCTCCATACGTTAACATGGGTCTGATTACCCTTGTGTACAACCACAGAGTCATCTTGGGGCTAAGGCCCCAATTCTTTCCACAGAGCCTCCTGCACTTGCCTAGGGCGATGGTGGCTTTGCTAGTCAATTTTTGGATATGTGAATTCCATGTGTGCCTTTGATCAAATCATACTCCCAGGTATTTCGCCTCTTTGACGTATGGAATTCGCTCACCTCCTATCACTAGTGGCTGTAAGCCTTCTAGCGTTCTTTTTCTTGTAAACGTGACAGCCTGTGTTTTTTGAGCATTGACTAATAGTCGCTCTTGTGTACACCATTTGTCAACCGTGTTGAGAGCGGTTTGCATACGCTCCACCAGAACCTTTGGAAACCGCCCTCTGACGACTATTGTAAGGTCGTCAGCATATCCAAGGCAATGGAATCCCTTACCGGTCAGCTTCCGGATTAGGTCGTCTACCAGGGTAGCCCACAGCAAGGGAGAAAGAACTCCACCCTGCGGACATCCCCCTCCCGCCTCCGCCTCAATGGTAGCCTCACCAATTGTGGATGTGATTATCCTTCTTTCCAGGCTGGCTCTTACCCACTGTAGAAGTTTCGGCGCGACGCCCCTTCTCCGTAGCGCCCCGATGAGTGAATTAGTGGTAGCATTGTTAAATGCTCCCTCGATGTCCAGGAAAGTCGTCATGGCTATCTCTTTGTCTTCTATAGACTTAGTAATTAGCCTGTTGAGGTCATCTTAAGCGACCTCTGTAGATTTTCCCGGTTGGTATGCGTATTGTCTGTCACTGAGTGGCTGTTCTCTCAGTGTGGTATCTCTTATGTACCTATCCACCAACCTTTCAAGAGTTTTTAGTAAAAAGGAGGATAGGCTTATTGGTCTGTATGACTTCGGCGTTTGATCGGATACTTTACCTACCTTAGGTAGGTATACCACCCTTCACTTTTGCCATGCAGTTGGGACGTATCCCCAGGCTATACATGCTCTGAAGATTTTCACGAGATGTGGCATCAGTACCTCTATCCCATTCTGAAGTAGGGCAGGGAATATTCCATCCGTGCCTGCAGATTTGAAAGGCAGAAATCTGCTTAGCGCCCACTTGACTCTCGTGGTCTCGTGATTTCTGCGGCCAGCCTCCAGTCTTGTCTTTTTGGCCTCTCTGGCGTACGATCTGCTACGGCCGGCCCACGAGCACCAGTCAGGATTTTTGCGGACGGAAAGTGAACCTTCAACAGTTCCTCGATGCTCTCTTTATGAGTGCTAGTGTAGGTTCCATTCATTCTTTTGATGAAGCCCACCTCGGTCGCAGCACAACCATCCTTGGCTAGAACTTTATGGATTCGTGAGCATGCGGGAGCTTCGTTCAGCTCCTCGCAAAACTTATATATATATATATATATATTATATATATTATATATATATATATATATATATATATATATATACAGAATGAGTTCTTTTTTTTTTCATTATTTGTATGGGGTTTTCTAAAACCATAAGAAATACGCATTGGATTGGACAGAGAAATGTTTGTATCTTGATAAACCTACTCCAAATACACTTTTGTGTATTTCCACCTCGAGTCCGTTTGTGGAACTGCCCCGGAAGTTGACTCCTCCGATGTGGAGGATGAAGAAATCCTTTCCATGACCACTGTCAGTACATAATCTGTGGGGCACAAGCCATTGTCTCCTACGGACGTGATCGAGGTCGCGAATATCATTAAAAATCTCAAAGCTGGCAAGGCTCCGAGCCATGACGGAATAACAGCTAGAGCCCTGAAACAGCTTCCCTCCTCTGGTGTCCTGATTTTGACCAGGATCATCAATGCCACCTTGCTTCTCTGCCATTTCCCGACTACCTGGAAACACGCCGCCGTCATCTCTATCCCTAAGCCTGGGAAGGATCGCCTTTTCCCTCAGAACTACCGGCCGATAAGCCTCCTCCCTTCCTTCTCGAAGATGGCCCAGGCAGTCATTCTTGCTCGCCTTCGAGAAAATATGTCTATCATCTGCCGGACGAGCAGTTCGGCTTCCGTGCTGGTTTGTCGACCGAATACCACCTGTTTCGTCTAACGGAAGCTATTCGGGATGGATTCGAGAGGAAGGAAACAACTGTGGCGGTATTCTTAGATTTTGAGAAGGCATTTGATTCCGTGTGGCATAACGGTGAGCTGTGCAAGATGACAAGGATGGTCATCAACCCTCGCCTAGTGAAACTGGTCGGATCATACTTGTCGGGTCGGTTAAGGTCGGGAGCGCTTGCTTTTCTCTCCGACCGATCAGGGCTAGGGTGCCTCAGGCTCTCTGCTTGGCTCGGAGCTTTTCATCATTTACACTAGTGATATTCCTAAAAGTCCAGCGGTTAGTTTAGCCCTCTACGCCGATGATACAGCCGTGTACTCGTCTGGGAGGAGATGTTTGTTCGTCGGGTCCAGTCGGCACTGGACCAGATTCTTCAATGCGCAGAAAAATGGAAGATGAAGATCTCAATAGAGATGGACGGGGATGTCATTCCCTGGGCAGATTGGACCAAGTAGCTGGGGCTCCTTCTCGACCGGGGCCTCACGTTTCAACAGCACGTCGCAGAAGCCAAGGCTTGGTTTCTGGCTGCAAATTGGCTTTCATGCCATTGTTAGCTCGGCGGAGCGAACTTGACGCTAAGTCCAAGCTTTTGCTTTACACTGCATGCCTGAGACAGATCCTGACGTACGGGGCGCTCGCCCTCTGCACCATGGCCAAGACACATCTCACCACTATGGAGATCCTGCAGAATCGCATGTTGCATTTTGATAGTCAGGGCTCCATGGATGGTGAGAAACAAACAACTGCGGGATGATCTGGGAGTTCCATCTCTGGAAGATCAGATTTTGGAATTGGCCGCCCGGTGATGGCTGAGGGCGGGCGAGTCATTTAACCCCCTTTTGGCCCGTGTTATCGATCGTTGAGACCTCACCGCTGAGCGGTGTCCTCGGACAAATGAGGGAAGGAAGAAACCTGACACGCTCTTTCTGGTGCCTTAAATTATCGCGCAAATCATTAACATCAGCATCTCTTCGGCGGGACGAACTACCGCCGCCAAAACCCGACAAAAATGCTATAAAGACATAAGTCTGGCATTAGGAAGACGAGGAGACCGTATATTTTGTACATTTAAGGAAATGCATGATTTACTAGATAGTTGCAAAAATAGAAATTCACCAAAGCCTTTTTAGTGCTCTTTTATTCTAAAGTTAGAAAAAAATTAATATTATTTTTACGGAATTTAATGTCAAACATTATCTTAAACTTCTACTTTTGCTAAACATTCTTGACTGAGAAAGCAAAGTTTAATCTTTTTTAAATAGGAACCATAGTTGGCTATGATATATTCTAATAGCTTTCTTTCTGCTTGCAATGATATAAGGGTCATAACAGTTATTCTAATAAATAACAGCATCATGTTTTGCAATGGTAAACGCGATATAAGCGATTGAAGCATTATGTTTACTTCATCATTGACAGCTCGTTCATTATGGTGCTTATAATTGGTTTTGTCAGTGGTATAGTTGCTTTATAAAATTATGATATATACAAATCTCGAAAAACTTGATATGATCGAATGTTGCATTATTTGTAATAAAAATAACCAACAAGCCGCCCAACTCAATTTTTTTATTATATTTTGATTGCCCATAACTTTCTGTAGACACCTTCAAAGTAAATTTATTTAAAAGGGTTTGGAAGTTTTGTGAAACCCAGAAAAAGAGTAATATCCAAGAAAACGTGCAGATAAATGGTTTAGATGCTATTAATGTCCATCAATATCAGCATGGCAAATTGCACAAGATTTTTACAATAATTTTATAAAAACAAACTCTGTGCTCTGGAGACGATGAAAGACGATTAAGTTTAAGATGTCGTTACTTGATATTTCTGTTAATATTGAACTGGACGCATCTTTCGTGCTGGAAAGTACTCGGGTTTTCCGCCAACCTTTAGAAATACAGACTGTTGCAAAATAAATTACATCTAGGTGTTTTACGAATTTCTCCTATATAGGTTATCACCTGTCACTGTCAAAATGTATCGTCCGGCGATGTGTGATGCACTTAATAACAAATGCAATTGGATTATTAATTTGTAAGATAACTTTAAAGATGGGATATTAATCAAACAACTAAGGTAAATAACTTATTTGTAGAAAATTTATTTAGTTATAATTTACAACAAGTGTCACCATTCTGTCGAATGCATACTCAGTACCTACTAAGATGTAATTCATTCTGAAACACTGTGTACTTTCTCTGGGCGCATATATTCTATTCGAATTCCCTCTGCGCCTTTGGAGCAGAAATAAGTGAGATAGACAGGCTTCCTTAATCAAGATTTATTATTTATTAATTTGATCAGTAGGCTGAGAACTGTAGTTTTGCAAGTCGTAGCGCAACAAAAAGTTTCTGAGCGTGTGTTACACATTATTTTTTAAGCATAAAAAATTAAATTTTGTTGAAAATAATAAGAAAAAGTAGACGCTAGGCAGTTGATAATACAGGTTGGCAACACATGTTACGTGTTATGTATATTTCTTTAGTTTTTTTAGTTTCTCGGGATAGCCTCTTTCGGAAATTTTCTTTGTCATTTAATATCTGTTTGCTTATAATAGCTGTAGTGGAGAAACTAGGTTATATCACTGAAAGGTTACATAATAGGTTATTGAAAACTTGTTACTCAGAAATTCTTCCCATCGGTACTGATAATAAAATGAATTATTTAAGAAAGGGCGTAATTAAAATTCTGTCATATACAATCAATGACAGACATTTCAGCAATAATTTTGTCAGTGACTTTTTGCTAGCCTAAGCCGGAGAATTGTATTTTTGGATGAATTAAAGTCATTCAGAATCAGAATTTCTGGACGTAAAAGCGTTGAGTAGCTCGTATTTTGTAGCGTTTGTACCTATATTTCTTTAGAATGACGAAATTGAATTTCGACACCACCCTTGGAACAGATTATGCAAAACATAAAAAAATAACTGTATTAAATAATTAAAAAATCACATTAACGAATAAGAACACAATTCTCGGACACTTAGGCGCTTATTGTTTGACAGGTGAAATATTAATTACTTTGTTTATTGGTCGTAGCACTCTGCTGACGTTTTGCATAAGGTAAAGTCAGGTAAGTGTGTAACCGGGGCAAGTGTGTAGTTTGCTTATATTTATTTTTAAAATTGAAATACGGACGTCCTCTTGTTATAATACTAATGTACTAAACTTCATACTAGTTTTACAAACAAAAGTTCGTATCTCCTAACGTGTAAAAACTTGAATATCTTGTGAATATATCATACCTTATTAAACAGGCATCAGTTTAGTATTACACTTTTGGACGAACTAAAGGATAATGCTATTAATATATAAATTGCGGAACGATTACACACTTGCCCCATTTTGCTGGGTAAGTGTGTAGTATTGACAGTGTTTAAAATTTCTTTTTTTTCTAGTAAACCGTAGATAATTATAAAAGGTGTATCTATTGAAGGCTTTCAACTGAGCATACATTACGTACTTCTATGTGTAAAATTTATCAAAATGTCTTATTATGTGAACAGTGTTACATTTTCTTCGCACTATGCAATTTTTACTACACACTTACCTGACTTTACCTTATATATGTCGTACTATCTATGGCACTCTAAAAATTTCTTACAAAATCAAAAACGCAATATATTGTTTAATATTTAAAATAAAAAAAAGAGTATTGTGTCTTTGTAAAGCCCGAAAAATTTGCTATCTGATTATAATACAGTCTATTACAGTTTTCATTAAAAGAAGTAGCAATATAAAGTCATTACTACAAATTTTGGAGAAATATTAAATCGGATTTTGATTTTTCTGTCTAGAAACTGTAGCATTACACTGTCCACCTCATTTTTGATATTTTTACAGCAAAATGTATTTACCAATATTAAATTTTCTAAATATTGTTATCAATAACTTCCTATAAAGGCCAATCAAATAACTTTTCTGAGACACCGGTATGTTTTCAGTCCTTTGGTTAATGAAAACAGCTTACATGTATTCTACATACCATAATTAGCGGTGGTCAATTTATAATAGCACTACCTCCCATTTAGTTACCACTCTTAGTGGTTATAATATCCTTCTTACCTGATTACTTTAGCGGTATAAATAATTCAGATCCACGTATTACTGCATAAAATCCATGGGTTTGTTTCTAGAAACGCTTGTTCTCCAACTTCATAAATACTCCCCTGAGACCACCTTGTTTGAAACCAGGTTAAGTTTTCACGACGAAGTATTATTGCAGTGTGCAAGATATTCTATCTGCTTGAATTGCTAATTGTTCGCGCGAAAGCATGATGCCATGAGATTTTCTTCTTCGCTAGTTAATTTACTATATGAGTATTTTTTCTCCAATGCCGCACATCGGGACATTTACACAACACAGAAATGCATTGGTAGGTTATTAATTAATAGCCCTGGGTAGGAAATAAGTTTAGAAATGTGTCGTGGGCAGTGAATTTCCGCTTCACAGCTTTAAAATGCAACCAAAACAATTACACCCCCTCATGTCATTAACACAGAGGCACCTACTACCGCACTCGAATGCGACTAATTAAAGAGAATAACATTGTACGGAACGAAATTACTCAGGGTGAGGATATTTCAAAAGGATTACCAACAATCATTAGAGACAAAGTCGTAACCGTTTTGACGATTGCACATTGCATAGCTCCTAGTAACTTACTTGCCGTGTAATCAACATCTAACGTACTACTTTGTCTAAAACGAATATCTACAAAGTTGTGTCCTGCCCGTTTTACAAAGTAAATTTGATCACGTCGATTTGTATAACAAAAAATACCTACACACCCATAGAGTGTTCGTGTTAAATATTTTGAATAACCTTTCATCATGCACAAAATAATTGAATAAATTTTTAATATTGGTTTATACCAAGTATAATAAAAGTATTATATTGAAATGCAGTATATCATATACCAATAATTGGTTACCTATCTGATAAATTGTATTTTAAAACTTCTATTCTTTGAACTTTTTACCTTTTACTATACCAGGCATAAATCAAATTTAGACGATTCATGGCGCGTACACTTCTCTCTTTTAATGTACGACACACACAATGCTTGAGTTATTTCACCTGGGACTAATACAATTTTGGTTACAAAGAGGATCAATATAAGGATAGATTACTGCAGCTCCAGAGTGGATTTGTTTTGCCGTTTGATCGATAGAAAACTCCGATCAGAGAAATTCAATTATTTCAACTTATTTTCTGCTTTACCTCAAATTACATGCCGTAAGCAAACATAATTTCTTTTCTGAGATGTGCAGGTTGACCATTTATCGGATTCGTGACTTACACAGCTTTTATTGTATTCCAATAACTGTGAGGTTTAATACTCGTTTTTTTTTATAGGATCATTTTACTTTGTAAAATTGAATTTCAAGGTAAAGGTAAAGAGCTTGAAATTACTGAAGTTTTCCTTACGAAAATTTAAAGTAAATTATATAATAATCTACAGAATTTACAGCAATTACTTAGTCAAAGATATCTATGAAAAGCCTATGAGTACTGTTTTTTTTTGTGTACTGCTGTGAAACGTTTGTTGTCTCTAGAATACGGCCATTCATAACAAAACAGGATTAGCACTGAATGCAAGGTTCTAATTTGAAATTTACTGCATGGTAGTGTGCAGTGATGCATAAGCAGCTTTAGACCCCCTTTTGCATAAACATCTTGCTTGATCATATCTTCAAAGACAAAGTGATTAAAAACTTGTGTTTTAACATGTACATTGTCCAAGAACTCTATTTGCCGACGTATTTATGGCAAATACGATTAAAGAAATTAAAATAAAGTTATCGACCGAGAAATACAAAAATTTGTTGTCTTTCCGAATATTTTAAAAGGCGAGCGATAAGTCCTCTACTTAACACTAGGCTATGTGGAATAATACGTTTTATAACTAGAGTGGTCAGACGTATCTGCTTACACTGACCGTACTCACCTCGCGCTATGCAGAACGCTTAGCCATAGTATATCTTGAAGGCAGTAAAATCACTTCCTCCGATTCGTGTGTCTAGTATCTAGTATCAGTGTTAGTTGAGTCTTGGTGCGAGATGGTACAATTCTCCACGATTTACGTATTCTACCCGGGAGTTGGGAGTACCTACCAGGCGCGTCCCCGAGGTGGTGGATAGGGGAAAGGCCATCTTGTCAGGGTTCGCTCAAGACAAGATGGTTAGTGGCGGCTATAAGTTCGTCCTCTCTGCTTAAAACCGGAGCAGGGTGAATGAAGACCGTTGCCGTGAACCACTTCTCCCTCGCCCGAGCTGTCGTGTAGTGGCTAAGAGCTTGCATAGGGTTCTACAGCGATGCCAGTTGTTGCTTTCAGCTACCGAAAGCCCAACTGTTAAACCAGCTCCCGAAAGGGATGGGGGTCTTGGCTTAACTGCACGGACCGAGAGGAGACAACCTCAACAGAAACATAAATCCTAAGGTGACGGACTAGGCTGATGGGATGCGTGGCTGGATAGAAGACCACTCTACTAGGCGCACCTGGCGCACCCCATTGTATTTAGTCTTACCTCTGCATGCGGGACTCTGTGGAGGTGGACCTTTTCTTCCCTAGCTACTCGTGGGATCAACCATGGAGGAAGGACGTTTATTAGCGGAACGACACCGCTAATAAAAAGGAATTGGAGCAGGACCTCCATAAAAAGCCTTCCACTTCCAAAGTGAGAGTACCTCACAAGGAAGGAACAAAGGGAACAGCAAAACGAGTGGAGCAGATTGGGGAACAGGATGGCATCCATCCCCTCTCAAATTGTGTAGCACTGTGCAACTCAAGGACGTTGCACCTGGGAGCGCGTCAAATCGAAGAGGGAGACTTACCTAACCTAGGGCCTTGTGATATCCTACACTTTCTGAAAGGAATAGGATTGGAAGGCCAGTTGTAAAACAGTAAAAACAGGGGACACAATAGATCTTTTCGGTCGCAGGGAATATCACCCTTGCAATTTATACATACATACATGCGTATTGTAAATGTAATAAAATGTCGGGCGTAGAAAATCCCTGAAAACGGCTATTGTTTTATAATGTATAAAAGTATATCGGTGAATTCCAAAATTTACATTATATGGTGCCAAAATAGTTTGTATAGTGTGCAATAAACAGTTACTGTGCTGGCACAAATCGGACTACACATTGGTGGTGGCGCATCTGATCCGTCATCTAAATATAAAGGTTATTATAAATTATTATAAATGAAACGGTGAAATTTTTATCGATCTAGTAAATTTATAGTATCATTTGTGGACAGTTTATATGAAAACTGCATTTATATGTACCTAATGTGTGAAATATTGTACGGTGTCTACCTATAATAATAGTATATTTGAAACCAAGGGGACAAAGTGCTATTTTGCGAGGTTGTAATTGCCCAAGATCTGCAAGCTCGTTTTTCTCAGCCAGTTCCATTTTAACATAAAATCCGAAAACAATTAAAAAAATTATCGGTGACAATGGTGAACAATTACAGCGATGGAATGGTTGCTTGATGGTAATAAAACTGCTACGGAAGCATAGAATCCAAGCGATCCCATATACAGTAAAAATAATCCAAACACCAACTCAAACTTTAACCCATCGTCAACAATTCCACGTCATGGGTTAAACTTAAAGTAGAGTTATATTAGTTTCCATAATGACAGCTACTCCTTGCAGCTTCCTCTTCTCTTATCGCTGCCCCTTGCAGATTATGCACGTCATGAAAAGGGTTGCTTTAATCCGAAATGTATTCGCATCCTGCGAACATTCACGAAAATTTAACCGCTTCCGTAGAATCGATTTAGTGTGAAAAGTTAGAAAACTTTCGCGGTCTCTAACGGAACGAACCAACGCGACAATAGCGGCAGTCGTTGGCGGTTTTAATTTCAGAGGGCTGGGAGATCCAATGAAACCCGAGGATCGTGTACTAATGTAAATCACATTCCGGACCCGGGAGAAAAATTGATGATTTTCGGACGCCGGGTAATGTGCGGGCTATTGTGAGATTTGCGATAATTAAAAAATCCTTGCCGTTATTCTCGCAGCATTTGTCCCTTAGTGGTAGGACGATACGGACGAGTGCAGAATACCAAATTGTACTTTTCCGTAAATAATCTTTTAATCCTATTGACCCTACGAAATTGGACTTTCTAGCTAATAATCCCTAAATGTGCGTTAATTCTGGTGTTCTCCAAAAAATATGGCTTAAAAAGCTTAGGTTTAAAGCATGTCAGCATTCATCGTTTCTGTTTAGTGTTTATTGAAGTATATTTGGAACGAAACTGTATTATTATCAATTACTCTAATATTAATGTTCTCCCTTTCAAAGTGTTCCTCGTTAGCTATAATACATTGCCGCCAACGCGTTTTCTAATATTGGAAGCTCTTGTAGAACACGGGCGGCATGGAGCTTAGTTTCGTCGACGATCCTACCTTTGTACTTTCAATGTTTGTATAATAACCTTACCCTTTCATGGCCTTTTCCATTGAATAAAATAGGAATAGACAGGATACTGAAATTAAGGTTAATATAATAATGAATAATAAAAAATATTTATTGAAGTTTATTGGAGTGTATAGTGAACCCAAAAAGAGAAGTACACTGCCCGACTTATTTAATGTCGTCGTCAACAGCGTAGTGACTATCAAAACTACTCACCATTTGCATAGGTGCGCGTTCGGCTGGCGTCGGCTGTTCCAGGTAAATTGATTTATTATACAGTTGTAAAACGCTTCGCAATTATGCAAATTAGGTTGATCTAAGATTATTTGATTTGGAAAGGAAACCTTTAATATTGTGGTTTGAACCCAGTTTGAATTGAAATCTCTGTTTTACAGCTTGAGATCAAGTGACTTTTAAAACTAAAGCTCTTATTTTATATTTAAAAATAATCAAGTGAATGTATAAATAACAAATCAAGTTATATTAATTGATAGGTTATTTCTATTAAATTTTATTTACTTTATTTGTATATAATTTATTTTTAAAATAGGAAATGTATTAGAAAACAAAAGAGTAATACTGTATAAGTTCATTACCTTTAGTTTCAATACATATTATTATACATATTATTATTATTATAATTACCCACAGGTAAAAAACATGGTAAAATTCGTGTTCCTAAGAAAATCACACACCTTTGTTAGACTTTTTGTTAGATCATGCTATTTATAGAGCAATTATATTAAACAGAAATTTTAATATACTACATAAACTATTATCTCATTACTAACAATAAAGCTTTCCTTTGAAATTAATTATATGCATTTCAATCTGGGGCAATTATAAAACTCAGCCGCTTGCTATAATTAGTATAAATCCTGATTGTAATCCAACGAGTAAAATTTTACTGAAAAATGAGCGGATATACTTATGTGGCAGAGCAACAATTCTGTAAACACTTTTTTTTTAATATTTGCCTGAGGAATGAATTTAAATGATTAACAAAACTACGTACTCCTAATATTCCTAATTTCAGAATTAGAAGGAAGTACTTGCAACACAAAATTATTAATAAAATTAGAACAAGTATAATTAAATATGAGTACAATTTAAAAATTTTATAAAATTAAGAATGGATTCATTCAAATATTCTTATTTTCGTAAAGACAACAACGTGAACCTGTATGATTTTTTTTTTGTAGATTTATGTAATTTTTTTATACACTAGTTATATGCATTTTAAAACATAAATATGAAAAAAATGTTTTTAAAAAAAAATATCTCTAAACTAAACACTATCATGTGGATATATGAGCTCGTGATTCAAAAACACTAGCCGTCGTTGGATCACATAAAGGACTAGTGATAATTATCGTAAACGGCCGAGTTTTGCAATTGTAGGTGGCAATGCAAATTTAGGCAATTCTCATTAAAGTAATGAATTTATAATTTGTGTATTAAAATTTCAAAGAAAAGCTTGATTTTCAGTGATGTGATAACTAATATACTTTATTAAAATTGTTGTTTATTACAATTAGGGTTAAATCTTTCATTTAGAATTATTCTTTTATTAATTTATAGATATATTGTTTTGTTTATATATTTTTCAAAGTTTTTTTTTTTGAGTGTATATTTATTTTTACAGAATGCGTTCCTTTTTTGGTTACGTTTTACATTACCATTTTTTGTTTGTATATGTCTATATATTTAATGACAGTTACGTAATTAGATTTTATATTGTTTATATTTGGAATTAGCATGTTTACTTAAATAAATATAACCAGACTAAACATAGTTTTAATTTTTTTATGAATAGCAATTTTATAGCGTTAGTTACACGTAGGTGGATCCTGCAATAGTAAATGCTAATAATTAACTATTATTGAAGTCTCCATTTAAGAAAATAGTAATTAATAAATGCTTACAATAGCCAATATTTGTTGAAGCTATAGTTTTATGAAGTCTTCCTATGATATTTCCTATATCCTACGCTTTTAAAACAACTAATATACAAGATTTAAGTTATGAAAGAGATATTTCAATTCAAAACACGTCCAAACCGCAGCCTTCACTTGTAATATTGAATAATCCATTTTTTCTACCTGATATGCATAATTTACAACTGTATGCCCCAATAAATCATTTGCCTGGAACAGCTGATGCCAGCCGAACGCGCACCTGTGCAAATGGTAAGTAGTTTGGTAGTTACTGCGCTGTAGACGACGACATTAAATCAGTCGGCCAGTGTACATATGTCGGCATATTTGTTTTGAATGCTGGAATCGTCGGTCGATTATACTAGCTTTAGGGGTGTTCCTGTCACTTCGACAGAAGTACTTAATGTAATTTCTATCGTAAAAAAAATTATCCCCACCGTTAATGACTTTAGTTCCTCTATTCTACGTCTACATTACGATGACGACATATGTACTTCTCATTTTGGGTTCACACTACAGTAAAAACTGATTAAAGAATTAATGTGTTGCTGCTAATTACTGTAATATAATACTGTAAGAAGCTTGCAACCTTTGCAACATAAAAACTGAATCTATACCTGTTGAAACAGGTAACGTAATTAACACTGGCACAGTTTTCACAGCAAAACAGCTGATAACAGTGTTGCGCATCCTTTGACTTGAAAAGAGTGCTAAAAGTAAACCTAGAAAGTACAATCAGTGTGTGAATCTAAAAAAAAAGTGATGTGCTAGCATATCTTGGCGATAAAAAATATTTTTCTTTAATTTTCAAGAGTATTTTATCGAAAAATCTGGAAGTGCTTCTGAAGTTTTAGTCATAAAATGTTTGTAGATTTCTGTTAACCATTACCAAATATATATTGTATACTTACTTCTTTTCAGAAAATTATCCAAAAGGATTTACTGTATGCATCAATGGAGAAATTCAAAGAATCGTTTATTATTTGAGCGCGAGCACTAAATATCCATAGATTCATAGAAGGCCACAGGCGGATAAATTAGTACAATCACCCTATTTTTAAACAGCTTTATATGTAATATTGAATGCCAGAAAGTTTAGGTTTCTAATGTTTATAGTTTTCGAGCAAATAACTATTAAGAAGAAAAACAAAAACGAATCATTTTCGCTAATCAATGTGATATATTTATTTGAGTTTCTAATATGCAGTTGTAGCTGTGGATAGTGATTACCTGTAGTTTTTTAACGATCCCAGGCGTCCCTCAAATACACCAAAAATGATACTTTTATACTTTAATAGTGTTTCTTCCATATGTTGCCCTTGGGGCCACCTATGATTCTTTTTACCAAATATACCTACCACATGTTTAAACAATATGTACAAATTGTAACTCGACACAAAGGTATAACATAATAAAATATCAAAATGCTAGTGAAATAAACATTTATATTACCGTATTGTACAATTCGCATTCGTTTGGGTTTCCTATTTGTTAGTTGGATATTTACTAAATATATGAATATGGTACAAAAGTAACAGTGCTCTACTAGCGTAACATACAAAAAATATATTAAAGATTTTACCAATATTTTTGCTGTATTTGGATCACATTTAAAATAGAGGTGTGCATTTTGGCAATTATCTCAGTCCGACCCGCAGTCCGTCATATTCACCGGTCGTTTTCCAAAAAATTAATAGAAGAATTTTCATAACTATAACAGGAGTTGTAGCAACTAGTGCTGGTGAATATATTGATTTAATAATTAAGTAGAATAGATAATTTACAAACATTTATAATTTCCAATAAACATATGAAGCACGTTTTATTATAAAATAATATATTTTTTGAGACGAAATGGTTTACATTTGCTATTAAAATCAAACATTAAATTGATCATTCAGTAGAACGATTAGGTTGACCATAATTATCCTACAAAAGTCATTATACATTTCTCACATAATTGTTATTGCTGTAGAATAATTCAACAATTTTAATATGTTAAGTAATGGTTAAGCGATTCATTTCTTAAATAGTTCCTTTCAAACTAGCTTTGGGAGCTTAATTACCATATGTATATTATTAGATAAACTATCTTTTTTTATTTGTTTTGTATCAAGTTGTTGCTGGTATGTTGTAGGTATATTTGGTGAGAAAATGATGGGCGGCCCAAAGACAAATATATAACCAAAACACTGTTAAAGTATTTGTACAAATTTATACAATAGTATCAACTCTGATACCACACATTTTATACTCAAAACGTTACAAGAAATAGATTAGCACGTCCTACATGGTATATATTAACATCTTTGGAAGCTGTGATAGTAAATCTATGATTTTCGAGAATTATTTTTTTCAATTTGTACACGTTATTATCAATTATTGAGATGCTAAAACATTCAAGACTCTAGCCATTTGTCTCTTGTTTTTATTTTATTTTTTTTTCGTAAAATATATTTTCCAATATACTTACTGATATTAAAATGCTTTAAAAACGAAGGGACTCACATAAAAAAAAATGTGTTAGGGCTAACGCAGTTTGCGAAATTTTCTTAACAAAATGATTGTATATAATATTCTACGCACGCGGAGGTTACACACAAAAAGTGCCCTAAAACTTAATCGTATAGCCATGATAAGACCGAAAACGTAGAAAATTCATCATTGATTTATTCCGAGACTTTCCGGGGGTAAGAAAAAAAATGAAAAACACGTTCGCGTTTGAAAGGAATTTAATAGGCTTCCTCGTAGAAAAGTAGGTTACGTGATTTCCCATTAAGAAAGTATTTCAATTGTTTCGCCAAAAAAGAAAAAAAAATGTGGGCTTTGGCATTGGGAGATGGAAAGCTTAATTCAATTTACACTCTGAGGGAATCTAGTCCTGGAGAGGCAGTCCTATGCACTATCAGATTCTATCTTTGAAACTGATTATAGCTCAGCTTACTGGAAAGCTTATAAATGCTGATTTATACTCTAAGAATAAGAAACAAAAGAGAACAAGAATCTTAGATTTCTTTTATGGAGATTTTCAGTGCTCTTCTTTATATTTTACGAAGCAATGTACGTGTGCGAGATAGAAGTGTAGTTTGCTGAATACACACTAACCCAACGTCATGTAATACGAATACAGGCTATAACATAAGACACAACACTGTAGTAGTTAGGAAATTAGTGGGGTATTGGAAACGATAACTACGTGTTCAAGACAACGAACTAGTTTTTATAATTACCTCTAAAACGCAATTTTGACATATACCCCAGTTGGTACTTCAATTTTTGGTATTATGCTGTAATACTACTGAATGATAAATTCAGCCGCTTAAAATGCATATTGAAATAAAGTCAATGCGGTTCAAATAATTCAGCTTTTTTGCAGATATTAGATTTAAAACATGCAAATCTTAATGATTTTAACAGACTTTATCATGCTATTATTGTAACTACCAATAAAAAACAGAACATTATTAAGTATAGAAAATACAAGAACGCATTATGAACTATTTCTTTTCAAAAATAGCAAATAACGGAATAGGAAAGACGAAATTTAAATATGGCGGCCGACTACCTAGATTGTTGTATACTGTCTGAGTTTTCGTTGTATAGTCACCCGATGTTATACGAATTATCGCATCTAGCGTAGCAAGCATGGCTTCGTGGCTTCGCTCTCGCATTGCTGTAGAATGCCGACTGCGTTAGGTGACCATAGGACGCTCGCTCAAACAGTATAGTTTGTTGGTATAAAATGATCTCTGGTTCTAAAATTCGAATATCCTAACTTATAGCTTTTTCTTTTCCGTTAATAAATTTTCCGAACATATTATAATATTGAAGGATTTCCTTATAACAATAAAGTTATTCAATGCTTAATAAACATTCCACCTCTAGTTTTCTCAGTGCATGCATTTTGTAATACACTTTCCATAAAAACTAAGGAATTTTTTTATTGTCTTGATAAGTGATATGCGTCTTTTCATAAATTGTCTGACCTTATACTATTCAGCAGCGATTTCTTCAATAGGCCGTTAATTTGTTAGACAGATAATTTATAATATACTAGTTAATTTATTTACTTTAGGAGCACAAACGTTAATAATAAATATAAAAAAATGCTTATTTTGAGTTACTTAAAAAGCACATAAGTTTGAGGTAACTATTGAAGTTATTAATTTTTTGATAGTGTATTCATTTACTTCTTTTAGATCTAAAATATAAGTAGCTTTCTTCATTATCTGACATAACTCAATGCAGCACTGAACGAGTGTTTTGTAAAAACCATTAAGCAATTTGGAATAGTATTTAAAAAAATAAAATACAAGATTATATGTGATAAATAAATATAGCGTGTTCATACACAGGGTTTTCTACGGAAGTGGCTAGAAGTTTTCCGGCATAACGAAATCCCGCAGTTTTAAAAATTTTATGTTTCCCACAATTTAGCACTTATCTTCTTTCTAACATATTTTCACCTATTTTGCGACTGTATACCTGCTGATTACATGTATGGAAGTCTTTTAGTAAAAACTCGTGAAGTTATTAAGAATTCTGAAATAGATTTTGACTGTCTAAACATAAAACATCATTTCTAGTTACTGCATTAAAAGAAAATAAAAGAAAAGTTAAGTTGACTTTCCAAGAACTGTTTCAACCTACACGTATTACCGTGTTTGTGGAACAAAAGTGCATTTTGAACAAAATCAATTAATCATTTATTACAAGCTGTATGTTTTATAGCGCAACTCTTTTTAATTATTAATAGCCTCAGAAATGCCGACGAATTCTCGCTCGCCCATACAGAAGCGGTTTAAAAACAATAGAAATAAGAATCAATGGAATGTTTCAATACTTCTTAAAGAAAGACAAATATATATTCAATATGTGTATAAATTGAATACTGCAAATAAACTTGCTCTTTATCTTACAACGCCCTTATACATACGTGTTGCATTTCAGGTTTGCTTTTGCTTTTATTGTATGTCCTATCTTTCATATCAAAATTTCCTAAGATTGCCGCATAAAGTCTGATTTATATCTTCAATTTTTTTTTTATTTCTCGTATGTTATCACTAACACGTGCCACTTATTTTGTGACCGCAATTTTATTTCCCTCTATTTAATTCTTAAAGCGATGTTTACCGAGGGGATAGGTTTGGAAATAATTGATAACTAACCTCAAATCCTTTATTTATTTGAAATAATTTATACCTACAATTTCACAATGAAATAAGGGCATCTAGAAGTAGTTTATTTTAATATGTCAATGGTTAATACTTGCTGATTTGCTTTCATAATTTTTGGCGTCTATAAGAACATTTGCGATGATGAAGGACGTTGATTCACGTACTGAATGTTTGACAATCTACATGAAAGGAATTCATAGGGTCTGGTAGCCGCTTTATTGATAATTAATAAAATAAGATCAGCATCTCATATTAATTAATAATAAGTGTGGCTAACAATATAATGTTAATTGCCTGTTCATGTGATCGCAATAAATTCTTCTTATGGTTAATATGTAGATACTATGACACTCAGAAACGCAATTACGGCGACTACGCGCATACTCTATTCATCAGTTCCATTTTCCTACATAACATCCTTAACACCGCTTTTTATCACATATTCTATGCATTACTACGGCGTTCAACATTCCAATGTACATTTCAAAAGCAAGAAGAGATAAAAATGTAACGTGCAGGGCGCGAGAAGCACTAACTCTTTGAAAGAAAAAGAAATATTGCTTCTAAATGCTGTAAAGCTGCTGGCTCTCCATTAATTTTTCAGGCGTGTGTCGATGCTCAAATTATTCTCTTAAGGGATGGAAAAATTTAATTTAATTCAAGTGATAATATCAAACATAAATCGGAGAAGATAAGGCAACAACGTTTACACGTGGCTTCCTTAACGTGAAAAAAAAGCTAAATGGCCGTAGTGATTTTATTCCGTGAACTTTAGCTAAAAATTTAAAACACAAAATAAATATGTCTCTACTAACTTGAATGGCTCCAAATTTTGTGCATATGTCATTCATTATCCCTTCTTTTTTACTTTGGCGGTGGGAAGGACACTGAAAAAGGGAAATATGCTAAATTATATGTGTATCGGAAACCTATATGGTATCTCTGGAGTTAAAGAAAGGAAGTAAATGATTTCGCCGTACCTACCAATAACTGTAAAAAGATTATACTGCACAGGAATTTTGCATCCATATTTTAGGAAATCCTTCAAGGCAAGCGCTTCTCGGTCGGTAGCTAAGACCAAAGTGTAGTATCTGCAGCAGTGTATTCGCGAACACCATGTCAGGCAGCTCCCACAACAAAAAAATGGCAAGGAAATAAATGTCCAGGCGATTTCTTCTAAATATGGTCAATAGCGGGGTTCTCGGTTCAAACTCAACGGACTGCTCTCAGAGCGAGGTTTTAGTGGTTCTCTCACTCCTTATCAGATGCTGAGGAACAAACATGATGCCCGCCGAACGCGCCGCACAGGCCACACGCGCCGAAAGTAAAGTGCATACACTGGTTGGAGTTGCACGTAAGAATGGAATCGCATTGTTTCCTTGGTAGATTCGGCCGTCGCATTGAGATATTAGCAACATAACTGGTACAAAGTATTTCTTCGTAAAAAAATACGAAGAGGAAGTAATTGAAATTACTATAATATTAGTGGTAGAAATGGGAATGTATGAGGGAAGACGGAAACTATGGGAACACAATATTTATAAGAAAATATTTTGTTTGGGCAAATTTTATACACTGTTCCCCGATATAATAAAAGATCTTTTTGCGCCTCCGTCCAGAAAGGCTCATTTTGCAGTACTTAAAAGCGGCAGAAACGTCACTAAAGGTTGGCCACACTAGATTCACATTACAGATGTGTAACAAATTGTCATTAAGCTACTGTTCAACCATGCTAAGATGAACTGGTGCCTTCATTACACTTATTATCGATAAATAGATAATAAACTAGAAGGAAAATTACAGAAAAAGATTTATTCTCGGAAACGTCAAAATACAAAGGTATGTAACATGTGTGCCAACTTGTACCGTCAACTCCCTAGTGTCAAAATTTCTTTTCTATTTTCAATTCAAAATTAAGATTTGCCGGCCCAAAAAACATTGTGTATCACACGGCTAGAAACTCTTGTGCGAGTATTCGTACTTGTACTCGCAAAACTGTAGTTTCTGGCCTAGTGATACAAATAACTATTTTTTTTATCACTACTTCAGAATGACGCACGATAAGTTTGAAACTATTTTTAGTATTCCATTTCAATAAAATGTAACGAGATGTTCAGAAAGACGGCAGGTCCAAAAGAATAACTTGCAATTACTTTGAGGTAAACGCTCGTTGAATACTTTTAAGAAAGTATCAATTGATAAAAAGATACAGTTTATTTATACTTATATCACATATTAAAATTGAAAGAAACCGACCACTTTAGAATTTCCTATATTTTTTGTAAAGTCCATCTCCACGACCTCAAACAATTTTTGTTCTTTTTTTTTTGTTGCTTTTTTCTCCGTGGAATTTTCTTAACTGTCTGTACAATGTTAATAAGAAAATGGTCAGGATATCGTCTTTGGTATTTGATACCTTGGTCCTTGGAGTGACCAAATATTTTTTTGGCGCTAGCGGAATGTTGTTGCGGCCTTTGTCTTTTCAATCAGCCCTTCTGCAACCTAAAAAGAACTTATTCTAGATGTATATGAAGTTGCTACAGGTTCAGTCTCATCCACTGATATATCTGTTAGTTCATCCTCCACGGGTTGAAGATTTTCAACCTTTGTAGTTGGGAAAGTTGGGTGGATAACCGTAATTATGTAAACTTGTACTAACTCTAATGAACTTCTCATCACCCATTGTTAAGAATACTTAAGATAATTGTGAACTAAAGCTAAACACAGTTAGCATCCCACAGTCAGCAGAACTAAAATTGAGATTCTTTGAGGTACGTTTCAAAATTCCTTTCATGTCAACTGCCATGTGTTTAAACCACAAACAAATGGATTAATGAAGTATCCGTGAGCGTGTAGATTCTGCTCGCTAAGCTTTGATTACCTACCATACGTAACTTTATATATAAATTAAAATAAATTATACGTATCTATCGACTTGACCCAAAGTAAAAATACTAGTGATTTTTCGAGTTGCATCAAAAATGATTATATAAATATAGGGACATAAAATACGGCTGGCACGATGCGGACATCCGCGTTTACTAAGCAGAAACGGTATCTATTCGCGCAGAACGCCCCGCACGAACTGAACTAAAAACTCCTCCGAGAATACCAATTACGGTTTCGGCTATGCGATGTGACACTGACTTATGAACGACTAATCACTTATTCTTTTGGAAAGAATCTATTTTTGCGATTCATGCTGCTCCTGCGGCGCATTCGGCGCGTGTCAGTGGACGCCTAGCTTTAACATCTTAAACATCTCGCTTTTTGGCGCATGAGATAATGGCTGGTCGGTGTCCTCTAATTGGCGAAAGCATTGAAAATCAAGGCATGAATATATTGTTTTAGTTTTTACGTGTACTGATATAATCAATATATAGCGCAGACTTTAGAAAATGCGGTTGTAAGCGGCACGTACTAGCATATCAATTCCTGGTAATTTAATTGTTATTTTCCTCTTATCTGTACATTTACCTTGCGGAAAATGCCCAGTATTTTCTTAAAATAATAACCGCATGAAAAATGAATTTTTGTGAAGATTCCGTGTACCAGGAACTTATTGGCATTCTATGATTGCGTCGTCCTTCAATTTTGACTACATTCTCCATTTATAGTTACATACATATGTCGTATTGTTCTGTATTGTTGAAAACCTAAATATAATTTCATGTGGTGTACTTAAATACCTAACTGTTACGAAAACGTGGACATATTCCACCTAACATTCTTTGATGTATTTTATTTTCATGACGCGCCTTTTAATTAAAACCTTTTGCAGTTTTTTTTTTACAAACATGTATGCTTTGTTCTGTCATATAAATACTAGGTTTACACAGGAATAGAAGTTTTAAGGTCTGATTTCAGTGGGGCGTCTGGCAACTGCGATTGCAATCGCATGACTGCTTTTATGTATTTTATATGCGAACAGTTTCGGTGAAGCGCTCCAGCAGAGAGCGCTTGCGATCGGGCTGCAACGACTGCGATTCTACTGCTCGGGAGACCAGTCATGCGATGATCTTTGGGGATATTATACTACAAATTTCGTCAAATGATAATGAAATTTTAATTGATTGAATTGAATTGAATTGAAAACTATCCTTTTTAGAGGTAAAGAAAACCTGGAATTCCTACTCCTACTAATTCATATTGTGTAGTAGCGCATATAGTTTTTGACTAATTATTATTACCTTTATTAATACTTAGAAATATAAATTAACTATTGTGAAATACCATTAATTGAATTTTCTAAAATTCGTAATTCTGGAAGATCTAGAGACTATTATCGCCAAAGTTCATTCATTTTCATTGTCTGGGTATCGAGTTTTGGGAGAAAAGGATGTATGCTGTAGATGTTGACACGTTATTTTTAAATATACTGCGGTCTCTTCCTCCACCATGGGTTCAACGTATTCATCTGATCCTAGCTCTGCAGAAGAGTTGCCCATGTTCGCGGCAGTCAGTGATGTGAGTTGGCAAGCTACCCCAACCAATATTTCGGATGATAATAAGTGATTTTTTCCAAATTTGCTTTTCCAGTGTTCTTTTCTATAGGTAGAAAGTTTTTTTCTGAACAACCAAGTGGCCGTAAAGACAATATCTCTTACAGCTTCAACTGCTCATTTTGTCTCATCACATGGTAAAAGACGTTTTTATTATTTTTATCTCTAGTACGTTTACCACGAGACCGATTTTCTATCTTCTATGTGTACTATCATATTCACAAGTCTTGCTGTTGATATCCACCAAATACACTAAATGTTTTGTGTTTTGCATAGTTTGAATAAGATATTATATTAATGTTGATGCATTTTGCTCATTAAAAACGTCTCTTTGATGCCTTCTAAATAAATTTTTTAAACACTTCTAAACAAACTTTTCAACTTGTTTTGACCTTTGCTTCAATATTCGTTACTTCTAGTAATAACATGTTAATATTCTATTTGCCATGAATGTTTTGTATAGGAACTCAGAGAGAAGTTCAATGAGATCACGAAGTAACAAGCAATAAAGCTTGATTAATATTTTCTATTTAATTTCCTACTATCCAGTTTCGTATTTGTCATATACCCTATCGTAAGCGTCCCTCGATTGCTTCTGTGGCTGATTGTGGATGCAATAACGAACTAATGTATGACTTAAAAGTCTGTATGCACCCCGGATATTAATAGATGTGTTTCTAAGATCGTCGCCCGCGGAGCATAAACTGCTACTTAATACACTTGGCACATAAGTTATTATAACCTATTTTCCATCTTCTCTTGAATGTGCACTACTAATAAGATTAAAATACCCTTCTTCTCTTCTTTTTATAAACACAGTATGCGTATCGCATCTCTTGCAAAGAAGTTGCTCTAGCAACTGCTCTTCATCTTCTAATAAAATTACACATACTAGATTTTAGTCTTCCACTTTTCATACGTTATAATATTCGGCAGTTAAAATTGGGAAAATTGTCTTATCGACAGCCAATTTTTAATTGAGTCGCTGTGTCCAAACAGCACCACTGAAAACAGATAGAATTGCACGACGCGTCGTCAGACACATCACCGAAATCAGACCTTTAGTATGATTTTACATGGTTGTGGAGCTAAGACCAACAAAAATTGCATAAATTTTACAATTCTACAAACAACAAATGCTAATTGAAGTTGGCACTGCGAGGAAATTATGAATTTACTTGTAAATATGCACACTAATACTATTTTGTTGTGAAAATAAATTTATTTTAATACAGTACCTATTTTTCACAGTTTTTTTTTTGTATTATTCCCATTACAAATATTTTACAAGCCGCCTGTAATTTTACTATGCAGAAAGTAAATTTAGAATACATTACGGATGCTGTAAAGATTACATGCTTATTGAAAGAATCTTCTTTTCAGTGTACCATAGTATTCGAAAAATAGAATCAATTGAATAGAAAATATATTAATTCATCCAGGTTAATTATATCCATTCAATTGCCTAGATGATGAATTTGATGTTTCAATCTTTTTCTAAAAGACTTCTAAAAATGATCACAATCTCAAAAGGTATAGCAGTCGTAATGTATAATAGATTCTAAAAGTAGTAAAAAGTAAGGTATACCATTAACAAAAAATTAGTTGAATAGTACCCCCTGTAATAATCAGGATTCCCTGGCGATATATATAAATAATATAATAATATATTACTAAAAAAATTACAGAATTTTTGAGGTTTTATTTGAGAAACTGCGCTGTTTCAGTACTTATATAAAGCAACCGATAAAGTACCACGCGCTTACATCAGATGCGTTCGCAGCATTATTTACTATGATCAAGATTGCAGTTTGAATGATATGACGAAATATTTCATTGCAATTCTATCCACACTTAAATAACATGACATTGTTAAGCTTTTAGGTAAATATATTCGAAAATATTTCTATTCCAAATAGACTTTCTGCAAAATTTCACTCAAAACTTTAAATAAACGACATGAAAGACGAAATTATTCTAAGGGTTAGCATTTAGATAAGCCGGGCCAAGCGAGAGAGAATGCAGCTTTTGTACATGTCCCGAATGAAAGTTGACAGCTTAAATCCGGGTTGACTACAGCGAAAGGATGAGAGATTTAATTGCTTAATTTTCCTGCTTATTACTTCAACTTTATCTCCGCATTATTTGAAATTAAACGAAATGTCTGCTTCATTAATCTCTGCCCCAGTTCCGTCTCTACTAACTTAGTTAAAGGAATTCGCCATGTAACGATAGAAGTGCTGGAGTAATTCGGATAAGGATCTATAACACGAAGTACCCTCGTCCTATTAACTAATCACCAAACCCCCTTAAAAGATATTAAGTTTACATTAGCTTAATTTGTGTCTTTGCAAATTGAGGGAGCTTGAGATGATTTGTACGTACTTAGTTAGACCTATAGTGAGGAAATTATTCTATTTAACTCGATGCTCGTCAAGCACTGTCGGGGCTAATGGCTTACATCAACTCATACCACAAATAGAAGCAAATATCAGTATCCGAGCGAAAATCCGTCGAAATCTTTTGGCAGGATGAACAATTGGTACTATTTCGACATCAAATGTAAAAGGCCTCTAGGCAACATTGTGACGTGGAAAGATCGTTATTTAAAATGATGAAACGCCTATGTTAAAGGGAAACTCATTGAAATATCGTCAGTAAGGGAAACAATGCAGATGCCTATGTGCGTGGTTGCTCACAGGGATCCATTGTGCCCACTGCCGTGGAGCTTTGACATTGAAAAACTTCTCATCCTAAGTAATGCAAACTACTATCCCTAGAGACATGCGAATGATACGGATGATGTCCCAATATTCATAGCTGAGAAAAATGCAGGCATTGTCTCGGAACCCATGTAAGAAGCTGTGAAAGAGCATAGAAATATCCTCAGGACTGAGTCAAAGAAATTGGAATAGTCAAAAACTCAATTTTTTTCAGGTAAACCTAGTAATCGTCTTGATTGAGCTAATTTGGAATCAGCGTCTTGAAAATATGACAATCAGCAGAACAACCGAGAAAACATGAGTATTAGAGCCGCGGATGGTGTATTCACTATTCACAGCAGTGATAAGACTGTTTTCAGATTTGCTGATCCAAAATACACACAGGCGAACAGTTACAAAAATTCAGAGGTTTGCTTGCTTGTATAGTACTGGAATAGCAAAAAAAAACTTCACCAATCAAGTTAAATCTAGTCCAACAACGAAAAGTCAAGAATAGCGCAGAAACTGAAATGTAATGGAAACTGGAGAACCGAGAATACTTCCGGGCATGCCAGATAACAGCAGCAATTAGAAAACGCATCTTTAATATTGGTAATAATATAATGACTTTCAGTTGTAGGGTAATATAACGACCTTAAAATTATTAATTTCTTACCAGATAACTTTCAAACTAGTAGTTTAAGCATGGCACTCGACAATGGAATTGCAAACCAATTAGTAATATGAAGCTCTGAAGCAACTAGCGCTAAACAGAACTAGTTCTAGTACGCAAAGAATAACAAAATATCAGCCAAGTAGAGTAGATCATAAGAAACCATTAGTTTTACGGGAACGATGTTGAAAGACATATTGCAAACTGAGGGTTGATTCTAAGCAAACCTGGAATATGAATGAAAGAAAGTGTATCAGAGTATTTTTGGGATAAAGTTCATTCTAACCGTGAAGATATTTACTAAATCGTCGATCTGTAGCTACAAAAATTTTTAATACTCAAACTAATATTTAAAGACGTCGTTTAGTTGATAAGATATGTAGATGACTAATTAACATCGGTGGCGAGCGTATCTTTAAACTAGAATAGTTACAAGTACCGTATAAAAATAACAGTATAGGATTAATATAATAGCGATTTCCGCAATAAAGTGAGCAAAGTGGAGGCGAAGGTAACTGGTATAATTCTAAACAAGAATATGTCAATATCCCTTGCTCCGTAAATGACTCTAGAGATGCAATGCGGCTTTGTTAAGGAAACTTTTGTTATCTCTGGAAAAATGAATGATACAGGATTGGTTAAATAGAGAAAAAGTTTTATGATTTTAGGGACTAGTAAAATGCATTAGAGAAAATAACAAATTTCGAACAGTTTCAGAGGTACAAATATAAAAAGAAAATTGAAAGGCTAACGTTCTTTTTCTATTTTTAACCAAGAATATTGAATTCCGAAAGAAAAATGTATTAAGTCTTTCTTATTATAAAATAACTCAACTATGGGTTGCGGTAATTCAATTTTTAATAAGAACATATATAGCACTGAAGTACATGATCAACCTTATTTTTTTGTAAATACGTCCTATTATATTATTGTGATTTTTTTTTATAATGGTTTGCCCGGCTAAACGTTGCCTTCCCTTCACAGATGTCTATCCATCTATGTTTAATAATATTCAAAATACAATCACCCTTCGCTAGATGGGTATGAACTTATGAATAAGCCTGATGTGTCTCGAATTCGCCATGCGATAAGTAATTTACACTGTATTTAAAGCCAATGGGTAGTTATATTTATTTTTACTTTTTTTATCAGTAGTAGGTAGGTTGCCATGATGGCTGTACGTGTTCTGCCTATCTAATCAATTAACGTGTACATATTATACTTCTACTTTATAATTTAAATTTATAGCTATTTTATTATTTAGTTGTACTGATGCTTTATATCAATAAAAACAGTAACTATCAGTAATTTGCCAATTTATTGTTTATAGTGCCATTAAAGCAATTTAAGAGCATAAAGACTCTTACTCAAGGTGAGTACACTTATTTTCAGTATTTAATACATTTACTCTTATTCCAGTGATATTTTGGATTCTTAAATTCCAATTGTAAATATCACACCGGCTGTTATAAATCTACTCGCTGCATTATCTAATAATTCACTAACCATGCTACCACCATATTATATTTTAAAAGCTTACTGTCATTTACAAATGTAACGAATACCTCAAAATTACGAAATGCTGAATACGTTGTTTACGCAGAAATTGAAGCATGAACTATAAAGTGTTGATTACAACCCAAAAGTATTTCAAGGTAGAGTCTTCCTCGTAGTGACAACCAAAGAGTTGCAGAGATCACAGCAATTGCAACAACACCAATTTCAAAAGATTAAGTCCCTTTCAAGCAGCAGGTATGGTCGTAATATTCAAACAGCGTGTTAATTATCAAAGAAAGGTACAGTTATGTTAAGACCTGGCAAATTTCTTTAATGTTAAAAATCTTGATATTTCTTCTTATCTTTTGAGCCTAGGCCCGACGGTAAATACATCAATTTTCAAAGAATAAAGTCCCCTTCGATTTCGGAGTATAATGATATAGG